>JAKSZT010054262.1:1819068-1919063 GCA_026826555.1 Tolypeutes matacus | reverse complement strand
TTTCTTTCTTTCTTTCTTTCTTTCTTTCTTTCTTTCTTTCTTTCTTTCTTTCTTTCTTTCTTTCTTTCTTTCTTTCTTTCTTTCCTTCTTTCTTTCCTTCTTTCTTTCCTTCTTTCTTTCTTTCTTTCTTTTACCTTGGGAAATTTTCTTTCATACAGGAAGCAGAAGGAATTTACATTTCGTGTGCTTGATTCTTTCTCCCCAAGAAATCAAGTCAGGTCTCATTCAGTCTTTCCAAGGTTAGTAAATCCAGACTTTTTTTTTTGGCCCTTTTTCTCTGGCTGCACACAATAGAGATGAAAACCATGTGAGATTAGTGTATGTTACGTAGACACAGATATTCATTCAAGATTTGGAGGCAACAATGTGCCTTTGCTTATTCAGCAGAGCAAAATATATTCTGCTTTGTCAATTCTTTAGAAAGAAAACTGGAATTTGAGTAATTTTGTACTATAGGCTGAATTTCAGGATTCCTTGTTTTAAAAAGAATGAATATGGGAAATTATCCAGAACCTCAGCTCTTTTCTGTGCTTCTCTGAAAAGAGAAGCTGGAACTTCCCTCCCCATATTCTTTCACGCAAGACAGCATCACTCAGCAATGGCTCTGAGTTCAGAATCTTCAAGATAACACCCAGGAGAAGGAGAAAACAGTTACTACTTACCTTGAAGCACATTTGCAGAGAACTGGGTTGTAAGCTTTGCATCAAAGGAATACTGGAAATAGAGGAGCCCGCAAGGCTATTTAACAAAGCATTCTGACCTGACACCAAGCTTCTATTAAAGGAATTAAGAAAGATCTGCCAGTGTTTCCAATGTTCCAGGGGAGATGATTCCCATAGTTCTCCAAATGTTTTCAAATATGCAGGGAAAAAAAAAAGATGACACAAGCACAGTACCTCAAGGACAATTTCTTAAAGCTGGAATGAATTATGTTAGCTTCTGTTCCCTGATCAATACCTTCCCCAAGGAAAGGACAGATACTGCCATTGCCCTAATCAGCAGAGAAGGTTTAAAAAATGTTCTGGAAAATCAGCATTTGAGCCCTTGACCCTGCTTTTTGTCGACACTTTCAATCACATCTGGTCTTGAACTGTAAAATCGTTGGCCTATTCCAGAGCATATTGCTCTGAAAGCTGCATGCGTTTTACCCACAGAGTAACTTCTCTTCCAGAGATTTAGGAAACCAGGACAACAAATCTTTCATTACTAGATCACTTAACCACAAAGAGAATTATAATAAGTTTCCATGAAAAGCTCTTTTGGCCTAATATATTCAAAAGGAAGAAGCACTATGTGATAGTATTAACAAGAACATACTTTGGGGAGATCTTGATTTAAATTTTATATCTATCTTTGAGCCTCAGTTATCTAAAAAGGAGTAAACCATCATCCGTTACAGCTGGAAAAAAATATTGTAGGGATTAAGATCAAGTACAACTATCTTGGAAACACTTTTAAAATTTATAATTATGCAAGTTACACTATTTAATTCAACAGCATCAAACTGATCCTCTAATCCAGAACAGTTTGTGATTTTATAAAAATATATATTCATTAATTCAACAAAGATTTACTGAGCATCTATTATGTATCAAACCCATTTCTAAAAATATGTGATATAAATAATCTTTCTAAGGGAATAAAAGGAATAATTTATCTGATTTAGAAATCAAGCATTTTGATTTTAAACTATTATTTCAGAAAATACTTAGTTTACTAATGATATCTGACTTTGAAATGTTTACATACATATATGCTGACACAAATGTTTCAATATGTGTCAGCACTTGGCTACCTATTTTAAGCCACATAACAATCATACTAGACGAAATATCATTATGTAAGTAACTGAAACTCACAGGGTTGTAAACCACGTGCCCAGGGTTACACAGCTTGTTGAAAAGATGAATCAGCTTAGCCAGGATTCAAAACCTGGGTCTGTCTGACTATTCTATGGGATATGCTATGTTTATCCCATCCCACAATACCAGCTTCCTCAGGTATTCAACCAATCATGATTGGTTGAATGAATCAACAGCTTCAGAAGTTTCTCACTGACTTTCAAAGAGCCTAACCTCAAGGCAGGCATAACGTAGCATATTTAGGTGTGATGGTTAAGTTCTTGTATCAGCTTGGCCAGGTTATGGAGTCCAGTTGTTTGGTCAAAAAAGCCCTGGCCAGATTGCTACTGTGAGGATAGTTCCTGGATTTAAATAATCGGTGTGTTGATTGCATTTATGTCTGATTACATCTGCAATCAACTAAGGAGATTTCCTTAAAAGGAGAAGTGATGATTTTAGCAGTCAGAAGGAAGTATTTCCATTTCTAGTTCAGCCAGCCTTCTTCTCCTGGGGAATTTATTAAAAACCTTCATCAGAGCTCCCAGTTTGTGGCCTGTCCTACAGAATTTGGACTTGCCCATCCCTATAGCCATGGAAGCCAATTCCTATAATAAATTTCATAATATTTATGTAATATACATATATATATATGTATATATCTACTGTTAGTTCTGTTTCCCTGGAGAGCCCTGACTAATACATTAGGTCATCTAAAAAGTTATCTTAAAATCTTAAAAGGCTCCTTGCAACCTATTCTAGAGTAGCCACATGCATTCCTTATGATGACATCTAACTGTGTTTGTTATCTAATCCCAGTCTAAGTCTCCATCTACCCTCCCCATTCCCTCCTGGCCACCATGTGCTCTGCACTCTGGCCATTTCACAAGACTCACTGCTCCCCAAAAATGCTGAGTTTTTACATGGTTCCATGGCTTTCTTCCAGAAGAATCCTTTCACTCACCTTGTGACTTCATTAACAGGAATAGGGGGGTCTTTTAAACTCACTCCTATAGCATTCTGTGCCTCTATTATTGCATGGATCATATGTATTTTAATTATAGATTCACATTAGACCATGAATTCACTATGTCTTACTCATGTTTGTAATTCCAGTGCCTGGCACATGGTAGCACGTGAGTTATAAACGTTCATTAAATGAATGGAATATAACGTCTTTGTGTTACCCATCGCTCTTCTTTTATTTTCCTGCAACATGATGTTAAAAGTTAAATGACTTCTTATTGTAGTTTTAGTGATATTTTCAAAGCAACACTAAGAGAAGTTGTTTTAAACAACTCATGGGTTCACTAATGGAATTGGCTGGTCATAAGCACAGGAAAGCATAAATAAACACAAGCCCTAGCCCCCCAGACACTGCAATGCAAGAGAATAAGCACACAGTTCATTCATTCAACCACGATTTATTAATTTACAAAAGGATTTACATCACATAAGACATAAAAAAGATTCATTTTCCATAATGAAGACATGGCACTCTCAATTCTTATGACTGCATTAATAGCTCTGCTCTCTGATATTCCCAAGATACCTCTTATCGAAAAGAGGTATGGAAACTTCCTATTCCTGAAAAGATGTGAAAATAACACAGGCTCCTCTATTCCTCTCCCAATCCCAGTTATATATTTGTATGAGCAGGAGGTGAGAGATTGGTCCATGTGAGGAAATAAACTTTGAGAACCCCCTGGAAAGAGTGATGATAAATGGGTCCTCATGTAGGTGGGAATAGCAGCTGAGAGAAGATGAGGGCTATATACAATAAGGGGGTGGTTAGGGAGAAGGTCTTTCTACTGTACCCCTTTCTGACTGTTCTTGCAACATCGCCCTGATCGGACCATTGTCCACTCCATCATCGCTACAAAATGGAAATCCAGCAGTTCCATCACAGCTCTGTCCAGGTTGGAGGACAGCACTCTAGTGCATGTAGAGATGCAAAAAGTGCATGCAGAGATGCAAGAAGTGCATGCAGAGATGCAAGAAGTGAGAGCAGATGGCTATAGGTAGATTGACTAGATCACTTCTCTCTCCCTACCCCCTTATTTCATGTGTTCTTATCACAATTGAGGAGAAGAACTCATGGATAAGAGTAGTGCTAAGGGAGAGAGAGAGTAGAGAGTTTTGCTGAAGGACAGTATTAACTTGTTGGGAGGGTGGCAAATGGGCAATGGTTCAACCCAGATTTAATATCAATATTCTCCACTCTGAGGCCTAACTCCCTACCCTCCTTAAATGTTTCAAGAAAGGTGCAAGTGAGGGCATAGGGTTTAGCTTCTCTCATTGGACACATTATTAACCAAGGTAGTTGATGCCTCCAGGGAAATATGAGCTCATAGTGAATAATAAGAATTTTATGAGTTTTCCTGTGATAAAAGAAAGAGATATTGGACAATCTATACTAGAGGAACCATAATGAAAAGAGTAGACAAAAAAAAAAAAATATTAACTCAAACCAAACATTATAAATACTGTCAAAGAGACTTGGGAAAATATGTGGATCTGAAACAGGGACAAGAAGGTTTAAAGAAGAACCACTTGAAAATGCTGGAAAAGAAAACCATAGTTGAAATAAAGTATGCAGTAGATGAGTAGAATAGCAAATTAAGTGTGAGGGAAGCACATCTTTAAAAGCAGGTAGACACATCAATATCTTCTGTCACACTGTGCCATAAAGTGACTGTCTTCACTCATCCAAGAGGAGGAACAGAGGCTGGTGATCTGAAAATGGAAAATGGACTTGAGGAGCCAAGGCTAGTTGATGGCTAATATACCACACCAAAACAAGGGGACTAATTCAGTCTACATTCCAGATGAAGAGAATTAAAAAAAAAAAAAAAAAAAATTCCCACCAAGATCTCAGAAGAGGCAGTCAGAATTATATCCTCCAGGCAGTCTATTTTCTTTCCAGTTCATTTTTTAATTTTTTTAGAAAAATTCCTGACATTACAGAACTAAACTGAAATGTATTAATATTCCACTCTTACATTTCCACGACAAACAGAAAAAAAAATTCATGAGCAAAAAAAAAAAACAAAAACCAACAAAAACATACACACACAGGAAAAAAAAAAACAAAATAAAACAGGGAGAAGCTTATAAAACTAAATATGGATCTGAGTATTAACAGCTGAACAGAGAAAGGAATTAAAACGCTTTAATTTAAAAAATAACGAAAGGAGGATAAAGTGTGTAGAAACTGAAAATTTACAAACTATTTAAAGCCTGGAATTGCTGACTGTTCAGAAACTACACAGATGGGTCATGGGTGGTGGTGAAGAGCAGAAGGGGATTATGGATGAATCTGTACTGTTCAAGCTACTCACCACGCCAACCGTCTCCGAGGAGAGCCTGACATTGATTAGCTACTGAGCCAGACTAATGCTGGCAGCAGATCTGGTGATGGTAACCTGCCTATCAGTAGATCCTTCCACTGGGTTCATAATTTTGATGTGTGCCCCAGACACCTGATGGATCTCATTGATTTTGGTGCCTTGATGCCTGCTTATGAAGCCAATCAAATCATTTGGAATGGTGAGTTCATGAGAAGTAGTCTGAGCAGATGCATCCAAACCACTGAATCCGGGTGTTGCCATGCGTCATAGGAAAATGAGCCTGTTGCATCGCCGACTGGTGCAGCTTGGTCAAATCTGGCTGTGGAATGGCACACTGTCCTTGAATGGTATAAGCCTACCCACCTGCAAAGATGACCAGATAACTGGACGGCTTGGACAGGTACGGAGTGGTCACGCCCTTCCGGGGGATTCCCACAGGACCACGCAGATCGGTTTGACACACTCAAGGATGGATTGCAGAATGCCAGCGATAGTGATGGTCATCTCAGTTGAGTTGGGGAGCACATCCCCTGCCACCTGGACCTGAGTCCCTGTATTCTCTTATATTTCCGTGTTCTTGCAACAACCTTTCCCACTGAGAGAGCCACACTGACCAGCAGGGACCACCAGCCTCAGGGTGACTGGGGGTCTACTGGCAGCTGTGCTATTAGTCATAGAGCTGCTGATGCCCTCTTCCAGTTTGTCAATGATCATAGCAAAGGCTTTACAGATGGCATCAGTGGGTCCAGCCAAAGGGACAATTCCCTTCTGAGACATTGATCCGTGTACCACTTTCATTGCGCATGTTCTTAACTGATTGAACTTTCTTTCCAATGATACTGCCAACTTCCTTTCCGTGCATTAGTAGCCGGATGATGAGAGTGACATTTAATCCACCTTCAATCACACCATGTCCATGACAAGCAGTGTTCTGGGGAGCTGGACTTTGAGTGGTTAAGTCTTTGGTCACTGCGTGCACTAGGTAACTGTGGGGAAAAGGGGAGCAGGTGGCAAGGGGAAGGGTGGAAGGCCGGGGGTGGAACAATAGGGGTGGGTTGGAAGGCGAGGGGCCCCCGCAAGCAGGTGGAGGAGGGGGAGGGGGAGGAGAAGGAAAAGGAGGAGGAGGAGGATGAAAATGACCAGCCCCAAAGGAAAGCACTGAAAGAGCTTAATGTGGGACTTCATGAAGTACATAGTTGACAAGCCCCATCATGTTTCAGTCAACGTTTTAGTGATCATATGAAAATACACCAGAAAGGCAATGATCCCTAAAACTAAAAATAGAGGTTAAAAATGCAAATAAAAAATAGTTTGGAGGAACCGGAGCCCATGTAGCAAGGAGAGTATTTCACATAGACATCATTAATATTGCCAGAGATATAAGATGTTGCTTTCATAAAACAACAGAAGACTATAATATAAACAGAACACAGAGTCCATAGAAATTAAAAACATGATAGAAGAAATGAAATACTCAAAAGAAGGTTGAAAGATAAAGCTGAGGATATACTCCCCCCTCCACCCCCCAAAAAATAAAGACAAAGAATAGATTACAGGTGCACTTCTAAATATTGATTTCTTAAGTTTTTGGGCTATCTGGGCAAAGCCTGGAATAGTGGAAGCCTGGGTGGGTTGGTTCCTAGGGGACTGGTTAGCTCCCCAGGGCTCTTCAGAGATTGGCCCTAGATGCACAGGACCTGATGGCATGCTCAGCATGAAAAAGGATGGGAGGAACTGATTAAGATAAATGCATGTAAATATAAAAATAAACAGTTAAAGGAGTTGAAAATGTTTACCTGAGTGGAGGGGGCAGCATTAGGGAATGCTACTTTTATAGAATTATTTTACTTTCTAGCATACAATATAGATTAATGCAGTGCCTAAACCAAGTATTTAAAATCTAGACTGTATAGGAAATTCCTGCAAAACAACAGAAAAAGACAGAAAGCACAATTAAAAAAAATGAATAATACAATTCAAAGAAGAAAGACCAGAATGTCTGTAGTGGATAGTGTGGAGCTCCACTTAGAGCCACCCTTTGGGGTCAACACATTCAGCCCCTAGCTGCTGTAGATACTGTCTGCTGGTGGCTCACAGCTGATTCTCCTATTGGGTATTGACCTCAGCTGCAGTGAACTGCCCAGTGACCAATAACTAGAGCTGGCATGGGATTACAAAGGTCTGACCCACTTCCTTCCATTTAGGAAAATCATGAACTTCATCTCCACTCCAGAGCTCCTCACTCAATCAGCTGAGACTTCAACTGAAAATGCACTGAGGTTCACCTTCTCCCACTGCCCATTCCTGCCATCCTCATTTCCTTATAGGTGTGTCTCTCAAGAGCATTCCCTAATAAACCTTCTGCATGCAACTTTCTGTATCAGCATCTCTTTTCTCAGACAGTAATCTAAGGCATCATCTAAACATCTAATAATTATGTAGAGGGAGGCTCAGTCATACTATTAATTAGAAAATTAATTAAATTCAAAACAATGAGCAATTGATTAATACTCATTAATGAGCAAAAACAAAATAGATATACCAAGACAAGTTTAGGTGAGGACAAGCTCCATCTTTTAACTGGGATATTTAGATGACATTTTGTATGATTATTGATATGGTAAGATTTTAATCTATCATTTTGCTGTTTGTTTTGATTTGTCCCATCTGTTCTTTGTTCCCTCTCTCTTACACTTTGAATGGATCTTTTGCTCACGCATAATTTTGTAATATGATGTACTGGCCTTTGGAAAATATTGGTTCACTCAATTGTGCAGAACTTGCAAATGTTGATACAAACCGTTTTACAATGTCAGAAAATCACATTTTTCAATATTACTGCCAACCTTACTAGAAAAAGTCTTTAAGTAATGAGAAACTGTCAAGCTCATAGTGATAGATACAAATTTCTCAAAATCTAATTTTCACTCGAAAAGACAAATTTTATCATTGACAACAATACTGTCAATTGCTCTCCTTGAAGTGACAAGTTAGCTTTGTTCAATTTCAAGAAAATGTCTGCCAACTACTCAAGACTGAATAACAATAATTGGTGGGTCATTCTTATAAGTAAAAGTGGTATTCCATGAAAAAAAAAATGGCTACCTGTGCTTTTCCCAGAGGTAACCACTGCCGTTCAGTAGGCAGCAGAAGTGCTTTATGCGTTCTTCCCATTTTGTCACAGAGAATACTAAAAAGAGACATACTCAAGAGTTTAAATTTAATACAATTAATAATTTTTATTGCTTTATCAAAGGTAAGTGAAATTGGATTTTTTTTTTAACCACAGAAGAATGAAGTTAGATTACTACCTCATATCATACCCCAAAATTAATTTAAAATACATCAAGGATAAATGCTAAAACTATAACACTCTTAGACAATAACATGGTGCAAATTTTTATGACCTGGGATTTAGTTATGGATTCTTAGATATGATACCCAAAGCATGAGAACAAAAGGAACAATTGATAAATTGGACTTTATCAAAATCAAAAACTTTTATCCATCAGAGGACATCAGCAAGAAGGTGAAAAGACAACCTACAGAATGGGGAAAAACTGGCTCAATATAGAGACTATATAAAACACTTTTACAAAGCAACATCAAAAAGACAAACTACCCAATTATAAAATGGGCAGATGAGTTGAGCATGTTTCCAAAGAATACATACAAATGGCCAATAAGCATATGAAAAGTTTACCCATTAGGAAAATGCTAATCAAAACCACAAAGAGACACCATCTCGCACCCACAGGGATCACTATTATTTAAAAACTGGAAAATAACAAGTATTAGAGAGGATGGAGACATTGGAACTCTCTAGTGCATTGTTGGTGAGGATTTAAAATGGTGTAGCCACTGTGGAAAGTAATATGTGGGTTCCTCAAAAAGTTAAAGAATCCACTTTTAGATATATCCCCAAAGAATATGAAAGCAGGTCTTAAATACATACTTGTACACCAATGTTTATAGCAGCATAATTCATAATAGCCAAAAGGTGGAAACAACCCAAGTGTTGAATAAACAAAATGTGGTACATACACACAATTCAATATTATTCAGCCGAAAGAAAGAATGAAGTTCTGAAACATGCTGCCACATGAAGAACTTTGAAAACATTATGCTCATTGAAATAAGCAAGACACATTAGGACAAATATTGTATGATGTCACTTATAAGAGATGTCTAGAAAAAGCAAATTTCACTATTGATAGGAAGTAGATTAAATAGATAATCTATTAAATAGATTAAAGACTACCATGGAATGGGATGGAATGGGATGAGGAGGGGAGGGGAAGTATTTGGTTGGTGGATATGGAGTGTGCGTAAATAAAAATAAGGAAAAAAATAGAGAATAAATGAGAAGTCGTTGAAGGATTTCCAGTAAAGAATTGACATATTTGTTGTAAAAGTATTCTCCTGATAGTAATTATAGAATGGATTAGAAGGGCCAAGCTTAGGAAGAGTCTGGTTAGGAACTGTTTGTAAGAATTAAAATGAGAAATGGTCAACGCCTGAACTAAAGTACTTCCATGAGGCAATGAAGAGAAGTCTACAGGTTAAGGAGGGACTAAGGAGGTCGTAGTGACTTGGCTGCCTGGTAGATGGAAGGGAGGTTGGGAATGAGACAAAGAAGAGTCATTATTTGTTTTTTCTTTTTTATGAGGAAGGGAGTGCAGGTTTGCAGAGGGAAAATGATGAGTTCATTTTTGGTCATAATGAAGTGTCTAATGGCTATCCAGCAGGCAGTGCCTTATACCATAGTAGAGCTAATGCTGTTTTGACGATCACATATGGAAGCATAACTGGGTTTTATGTTATTCAGGTCATCAAGGAATTATTGCCTAAGGTAGATGTGTTATATGCCTCCCAACCACTGAACAAAGAACAGGAAGAGAAACAAGGATACTCTTCTGTTTATAATAAACCAGAGTTAAAATTGATAATAGGATCTGATGATGCCCATAAGTCTTTCCCATGTCACCTCTACAGGCAGCCTCAGCCTGATTTTGAGCACAGCACCTAAGAACGTAAGAGGATCATGTGGCTATTTATTTTCTTATTGAAATTGTATTCACTTCTCAGTTTGTAACAGGGGAAAGGCAGTATGGTTTTGCTTAGTTTAACAAAATTAATTAAATTTAAAGCCTGCATTTATTTAGCCCCAGTTCAAAGTATCAGTAGATTCTTTGAAGCAGGGAACTTCTTCAGCAACTGGAGCCCCATTGTCTTTCCCAGAAGGGGTTATGTGCAGCCTATCACTGTTCCTTCTCATACAAATTTCCCTATCCCAGGACCAGCTCTGCGCATAACCTATAGGAAGAAAAGCAGGTTATTTTGCCTGCCCAATTTAGCCTTGACAACAGAAGGGCAGCCACTTGATCATTCAACATATGAGCTGAAGGGTCCCCTCACCCTGAAGCTGAACTGACCCGCCCAATGAGGATCAAATATGTGCAATCACATTCATCTTTGAAAGTAGTCTGGGGCTCCCTCTAGTTTAAACTGATTTTGAGCCAAAGATTCAGGCCATTTGCAGAGATCTTGGCAATAGAAGATTCAGCTGTCAATGGGCAGGAGCAGTGAGTAAACATGAGCACATTCAAAGAGGTGAAGTTAGGAGAAGTCCATTTTCCAAATCCTACATCATGACATCTGACATAATTGATGGTGTTTTAGACAGACTCTGTTTTTTTCAAGGATAATTTTCCCTAAAGAGTAAAAGATCTTTGTCTTGGACTCCATTGATTAGAAAGGATAGTGACAGAAGTTTACATTTGCATTACCTAAGAAAAAATATTTTGGTAAAAAGAGTCGTGTAATAAAAATATCATTAGACTTCACAATCAGAAGACAGGGGTCTGGTGCATGTTCTACCACCTGCTACTGTGACAAGATACTTTTTTCCACTATTATATTTCACTTACTTTCTTTTTTTCCTTTGTCTCCATTTTCCAAGCTGATATCTAGACCCTTATATTTCCTTGTCTCCAGAATTTTTCCAGGACAGAAGCCAACAGCTCCTCCCATCATCTGTAAATCCAAAACTGATTTAAGAGGGGTTAGTCACAAATTCTGGAAAGCTAATTTTTTGCCTTAATTGTTTTGCCTGTCTTACTCCCTAAAATTTCCCCTAAACCAATGCTGAGCACAGAGAAGATACACATTGACTGATCTCTGCCACTGAATGCAAGGAAGACTGATGAACCCAGTGACAAATGCTGTGTGCAGAAATCTAACTTCTTTTATCTAAAAATACCTCAATATACTTAATATGTCATGACTCTGTAGCATTAGGATTGATGGTCGTTAATGCTTTCCTAGCATCATAGAATGCTAGACCCAGTAGAAATCTTAAATATCATCTCCAACCTTTTCATTTTGCATCTGAAGAAGCTAAGAACTTTCTGATTCTAAGCCTAGAGACTATGAATATTCTAAATGCTGATCTGCAGTTTTTGGTTGATGTAATAAAATTTAAAATTTAAAATATAATGATCTGTCACAGGAAGGGATTAAGTGCCTTCTCAGTTTAATAAGATTCTGACTTGGATTTTCCTTGCCATTAAGTTTCATATAAATTATTAGTACAATGGCACCATTTCAATGATTTTTAAACTATACTGTAATAATAAAAATAAAACTGTAGAAATTTGAAATTCAAAAGTTCAAAAACTTCAAGGATCTCTGCTATGACTGTTTTATACTGTTTGGCCTCATAATAAATCAGCTGACTTCTACTTCTACAAATATAATTGTGTCAAAGTACTTTGTAAATATCCACCCAAACAAGGCTGACATTTTTGTCTCTATTGAACCCCAAACATATATATTTTTATCAATTTGTGTTCTAAGAGGAGACAAAAAGCAACTGTAGATATTTTAAACAGAAATAATTTAACACAGGGGATAAGGTTTACCGAAGGAATAGTTCCCAGATGGACCTCCAGGAATGTCTCCCAGAATACCAAAGAATTCTTAGAGAAATTGCTATTTTTGTGACATTTGAAAAGGGGAGTCAGGAAGCCTGCAATGGAACTATTGTATTCATTTATGTAGCACCATAACTATGATGCAGGGATCAGGAAGTCAATGCTACCCCTTCTACAACTGCTTCTTGAAAGCCATGAAGAAAGAGCCTGGACACTGGAATTCTGCTGCAGAAAACACCCACATCTCCATGATTGTGCTTGCTTGTAGAAATCAACCAAAGCAGCAAGAAGATGGTCATGGCTTCAGTGCCTCATGACAAACTTTACATCATTGCAACTCATTGGAGGAACCTAATCTGCCACTAAAATCTTAGGTGCACGTGAATATGGACAATATCACTTCTGGTTTTCTAGTTTCTAAATTATAGGAAGAAAGACTAGAAAGGTATGGAAATAGATACTAAGTCCATTTGGCCACGTCCACGATAACATTCAACTGCTACCTGGATGTCTACCTCAGACAACATTATGAATTCAAAGTCATTATCTTTGTCTTCAAATATAACTATCTTCTTGTGTTTTCTCTCAGTCAGTGGCACTAATATACATCCGGTTTTCAAGCCAAAAACTTAAACTTTATCCTTGACTTCTCCTTTCTTCCTTTCTCATATCACCCAGTATGACACAAAAGTCTTTCTTTTATATTTCCTAAGTCTTTCTCACATTTTACCTTCCCTTTATTCTCATGACCACTCTTTGATTTCATGCCATAATGATTTTTCTCTTGGACTATTCCAATAATCACTTTTATTTTAGTGTGTCCCCCACTCCCATGGATCCTCCATTCTGAAGCCATAGAAATCACTCTGCATGCAAATGTGAGCACTTACATCTCCCCTACTCAAAACTCTGCTGTAGTTACATGTCCGTATTTTCAGCAAGGCAAATGTTTCCCTTCCTCAACTGGTGACTGCCTCTTTTTTTTCCAGATTTATCTCCAGATACTTATTTTTCTTCATACTTCACGCGCAGTCCTTCTGGATTAATTGGAGTGCCTTAAAATTACCTGCCATCAATCCATCCATTTACGCAGTTATTAAATATCTATTAAATATATAATATTTGTTTTAAAAACTAGTGTTCTCAGGGATGTGAAGAGTAATTATGCTTGATTATTGTCCTCAAGAAGTTTACTGTTAAATTTCACAACAAACAGATGATTATAAAAGAGTGTGATAAATAACTACCCTATACAGAGGAGCTGGGTCATGTAGTCAGAAATTGTCTTCAAATTTTGACACCTGAACTGTCTTGAGGGATGAGTAGCAGGTAACTAGATGAAGACTCAAGGAAGAGAGGAAAGAGAAAGGATTCCAGATAGAAGTATGTACAGAGGTATACCAGAGAAAGCAAGGTGTTTAAGGGTCCAATTTACTCAATGAGTGGGGAGGGAGCAGGGGATAATGGGATAAAGCTTCACTCAAGGTCAGAGGGCTATATTATGAATGCCTTCCTTAGGTGTTAGAACTTCAATTTGGAGGTCAGTTGTAGCCATCAAAGAATTTTAAGCAGGGAAGTCACTTGAGCAGATTTATGTTTAAGAAAAATAGTTCTGCTGAAAGAAGAAAGAATAGGGTGGTGGCAAGTGTTAAGGGGAGAGCTATGGAGAAGGAGGGGGAGAAACTGGAAAATGAGGAATTATACAGAGGAGGCTCTTGCAGCAATGTAAATAAGAAATCATGATGCTCTAATATCTTTATTGTATCAGCCTATAATATGTTTTCCACATTGTCCATTTGGAAAAATCCTATTCATCTATCAAAACCCAGCTATGGTAAGCAAAAATCCAAGATGACCTCAAAAAGTCATACCCTTGTATAATTCCCTTCCCTTGAATGCTAGTAGGACCTGTGAAAATGATGAGGTGTCACTCCTGTGATCAAGTTATATTATATGGAAAAGGTGATGGGATTTTACAGAAATGATTTAAGTCTCTAATCAGTTGACTTTAAATTAATGAAAAAGGACATTATCCTGGGTGGGTCTGAACTAATCAGAAAGGCCCTTTTAAAAAGGGCCTAAACATCTATGATGGAAGAAGCAGCATCAGAGTCTCAGAGTTGGCTTTGAAGAAGCCAACTGACATGTAGAAAGGGTCTTGTGGCACAGAATAATGGGCAATCTCTAGGAAGTGAGAGCCTCAGCCTGGCAATCACAAGGAACTGACTTCTGCCAATAACCAGTGCGCCCGGAAGAGGGCCCCAAGACTCAGATGAGATTACAGTCCTGGCCAATACCTTGAGTAGAGCCTGTGGAACTCTTAGCAGAGTGTTCAGTCGAACCATGCCTGGACTCCTGACCTACCGAACTGTGAGATAATAATTAATTGTTGTTTCAAGCCAACACATTTGATACAATTTGTTATGCAGCAATAGGAAAATAGTAGACAAGCTTAAAACTGATGTATTCTGATAGATATTCCACGAATTACTTTTCTCCTTGAATGTAATATTACTCTTCCTTTAATGCCACCACTGTTGTACATATTTGTATTGTTGCATTCATGTTGTATCACAGTTTATTTTCCACTAGACTCTACATTTTTAGAGGGATAAGAAATGAAGGTCCTCTCTGTACCCTGGAGCCCTACCACAGTGCCTGACACATCACAGGTGCACAAGAAATTCTTAGTGAATCAAATCAAATTAAATAGTAATTTTGCTTTTGGCATTTTGATATTTTGGGCAACTCTTTCAAGCACCACAGGTAAGATCTGAATGAGGAACATACAACACCAACTATGATAGAGTTCTAGAAGCTTGAAGAAGTTTCTTTTAGAAAAAAAAACACCAACTTTCTGGAATCATCGACATGTAATCCCTCACAAAGGCAGGGGAGATTGATTCAATCACTTCCAAATATCCCTCTATTTCCATAAGGCATAATTTCCCAAGAATACAAATAAGTGAACAGAACATAGCTCCTGAAGCTAGGAATGCAAGCTTGCTCACATTTGGTAGCAGTTTATAGAGACATTTCCCCTTCTGAATGAGATGAGATAGGTGGTGATAGGGGATAGTGTTTGCGAAGAGTCTGGAAGAATGTGAGTAGTTGGATTTAATCTTAGCAACGGATACTTGACGCATCCAACGTTTAGCCTAGAAAATGAGAGACTGCCAAAAGCCATCATCTGGGGTCTGGAGCTTTTTCAAGCTCCTTTAGATATCATTCAAAACTATTTTAGCTCTGTGAAAGAAGGTCAAGATGGATACATTCAGTATGCCAATTCCCAAGCCAAATGAGGGTGAAAAGTTGAAACAGTCATCCCACTAACTCATACTAACTATAATAATGGAAATAATAATAATAAGCTTAGACTATGGTATTGAGGAAAAAGAATTGGGGCATAAATGCAAAATATACCTATTCGGATGTAGTAATCATTGCCCTGACTATTGGAGCACAAATATGAAAAAAAAAAAGTTCTTCATTTTATTCAATGGCTAGATGGTCTGGCAAATGAATCTAGGTCCATTTACACATTAAATTAGGCAGGTGTTTGAACTTCTCTAGAAGCTCTAGGAGAGCAGCACTATGGTTTATATGCCTTATTTTGTATTCCCAGTGCCAAGTGCAGTACTTGGCAAATAATAGGTACTCAATTAATATTTGATGCCTGACTGACTTTCTGAGAAAATACATCCTATTGTTAAAAATAATAGCAAAATCTTAATGAAATCACTTAAATCTACTGCTGGCAAACCTCTTCTCCGTCCCTTTTTCAAGAGATTAATTGCAGTACTTAACATTTGTAAAGCATTTCTGACACATCAAAATGGCTAGAGGGGAATTTACACTAAGAATCCAATCCATTATTATTAATAAATTGCCTTGTGGTCCTGGCTGTTCCTTAGGGATACAGAGATGGGAGAGAAAGAAGAGAAACTCACTTTCAATGTTTTTCTCAATGTCTCAATTTGGGAATACTCAGAGGTTTTCCAGTGGTTCACTCTGAGGTCTGGGCAAAGTTTCAAGCCCATTCCTGAGTTATCTTAACCGATTCATCCTCCCTCTTCAAAAGCCAACAATTGCGAAGGTTTGCAGCAGTGCTCTGCCCTAACTGTACTTAGTGCTGAGAGGATTTCTAATCTTTTTCTTGTTGGTCTCCTTATCATCTGGTGCTTCTCTGTCTCATCCCCTTTTCCAGAGGCTTCCATCATAATCAGCATCTCCTGCAGCTGATGACAGACACAAGAAGAGGATGAACTGAAAGGTTAATGGAAGGGGAATGGTAAATCCAGCCTGATACAGGGAAGGAAAATGCAACTGGAAGTTTAACTGGGTTACATGCAAGCAGAGATAGCTAAAAAGGTTTTAAGGAGCTTAGATACAGAGACTGAAGAAAGACACTGTAAAAGTCAGCTGGTCATTTTCTTATTCCAAAGAAAAGTTATTGTCTCAGCAAATCAGAAAGACCTTTTTAAATAAAATTTCCAAAAGAGCTGTTGTGTTTTTCTTCTTGTCAATGCATTCTAATAGCTTGTGAACTCCTTTGGGCAGAAAATTCTTCCAAATTCTTCCAAACCAATGTTACATAGTACTTGCTTCTCAGCATCCATTCCCTCTTATTTGAACAACAGTACCCACTTTTGATTTTGGAGAATTATTTCTCTGCCATTTAGTGCTATGCTGATGACGTGATCAATTAGGACATTCAAGGTTGAGCATGTGACCTATGTGATCCAATGGGACTCTTTCTCCTGGAGCTTGGAATCATGAATAGGGTGAAACAAGGTTGAAATAAAAATGATTGGAACTATCTCAACCTGGTGGTGGTTCCTGGAGAAGACTAAACATAGTTTTTGCCACATAGAATCTCAGCGTTGTACTGGTTTCTATCCTTTCTGAGTTTACTTCTGTGGTTTTTCTCTCCAGGTCTGGGCATTATTTCTTATCTTTCAAACAAATTCTCTTTTGCTTAAGTTAGATGGTGTTAGTTCTTGTTGGTTGCCACCAAAGTGTCCTAAAAGGCAGACAGGTATCCCTCTTATTCTTCTTATGTGATATTCTTGCAAAGAAATGAGTGATAACTAAAAACACGGGCATATGATGAGTTCTCAGACAACAGGGTGGCACAGGTAAAAGACTACTAAAATAAAGAATATCATTGTGGTTCAAATTCTGTTTACTTGCACAGTCCAGTACCATTAAAAACTTTCAAAGTGGCATGATTACAGCAGTTGAAACTCCCCCTTATTTTCATATTATTATTCATTTTTACAGCTGGGAAACAGGGCTCTTTCTATTAGTACTAAGGGTGATTGCACTACTGAGCCTGGTCTCTTCCATTAGGGAACAAGAAACTTACTTCTGAAAGAACAAGGGGGTTCAAAATTTCTCATTGCAAGCTTCATCTGCAATGGATATGGATTACTATACCTAGATCTCTAACTATTTAGTTTCTATAATTCCCCAAGTCAGTGCCTGAAACAATTGTGGGACTTCCTGGATTCTTGGAAAATAGCATGAAAAAATTGGGGATAAACAATAAATATATCCAATTGTGTAAGAGAAATCCCTGTGCTCCTTGATGTCCTAGGAAGGCTTTGTGGACAAGGTGGGATTTCGTTAGGATTTTGAATGATGACTAACATTTGAAAAGGAAGTAAAAAGTAAGAAAGCCCTCCAGGTATGACGAATGGGGTAAATTAAGAAACGTAGACAGAAAAACACAAGGGACATCTGGAGGACATTTAGGACAGTAGGACAGAAAGTGTCAAGGTAGAGGATTTAAATTTTTTGGTTTTTGTTTGGTAGGTAGAGGAGTTTTTAGAGGAATGACTGAGAAGGTACATTCAAGTTGGATGGTGAAGGGCCTTGAGAGTCAGACCAAGGAGTTGGGATTTATCAAGCAGGTGCTTGCAAGTTTAAGAATATAGAATTAAGGTGATGAAGTGATATTTACAAAGATCAATCTGGTTGTGGAGATTGAGAGGAGGGGAAAGCATAGTGAGACTAAAAGTAGAGGTGGTTGAGGACTCTTGGTATCGGGTAAAGGTTTAGAGGAAAAATGTTATAATCCCAGGAGATACTTGATTGTCATTTGTTTTGTTATAAAATCTGACATCAATTTCTTTTCTAATGTTTTTTTCCATTTCTTCTTACAACAGAAAATAAGAGCATTCTAGTTAATTGAGTTAGGATGCAGATAATCTAAGTTTCACTTTGCTTTTATTGTTTGGCCTGCCTAGAGTTACAGATAGACCTCGGGCTGGCCCAATGGACAAATTCCTGCCATTTACATTGCAGAATGGAAATTCACCTTTTGCTATTATTTATTCTTCATTACTCTATTCTTCTGCGATTTGGAAGAATATTCAGTAAAATTACTAGATCTATTTGGGCACTAGCTGAGTATTTCTTGGCCAGTATCAGAAATTTAGGTGAAACAGACTTAGAAATCCCTATTTTCCCGATGAAGAAGAAAATACGTTTTGTCTTGCATGTGACCCTCCCTCAATCAGTCAGTAGTGACTGACTAGAGCCCTGATTTAAGAAGGATTTTGAGGATCTGTTTGGGATCAGTGGGAAAGAGAGCCACATCTGATTAGCAGCAATGTTGTCCCTAAGTGAAGATATGAACTCTTAGATTAGCAGGGCCAGACTTAACTAAATAAAGGATGATTTTCTTACCAACATGGAGAATAGGAATCCCTCATGTCTCCAAGTATCCATTCAATTATTCCTGGGAAAAATTAAAGTTGAACTAATTCATCTAAAGTGTAAAGAACTTATCACATCCTTCTTTGCTGTATCTATTGTGGGGAGTGGGAGATGAGATACCTGGGTCTAAGGAGAAAGAGGAATCTTTATCCTGAAGATTAAAATTGAATTAGAATTGTTTTAAAAACAAATTTTTAATATGGGTGATCACTCTTTCTAGATGAAAAAGCAGAGACATACTTTGACAAAGGAATTTTTTTGTAACTTACAAATCCATTTATGCTAAAAGTTTTACAAAATTATAATAATTAATTTTCATTTAGTTATTTTAAAAATTATGTGAAATGAAGACTGTTGCTGAGACTCAAAAATATGTTTAACAAGTGACAAAGTATTTGAAAAATGTAAGATATAGTTATTTAATTTGACTTGGATTTCTAAAGCATATTAAGATTTTCCTGCCCATTGTTTAGTATTTTGATGTATACTCTAGTTCATACTTTAGATTTCTGAGTTCATCAAGTAAAACCGATAGGTTAAGGTAAACCACATGCAGCCAGAGCTTAAGTACTTGGATTAGTCAGCGTTCTCCAGAGAAACAGAACTGACAGGATATATACGTATATAAATATTAAGAGATGTATTATAGGAATTGGATCATGCAACTGTGGGGATGGGCAGATCCAAATACTGCAGGGCAGACTGCCAGTTGGTAATTCCATTGAAGGTTTTAATGAAGTCCCCAGGAGAAGCTGGCTGGCTGGAGTACACATAGGAATTCTTCTTTCTGACTGCTAAAATCATCAGTTTTCCCTTCAAGGCCTTCAACTGATTGAATGAGGCTTCTCACGTTGCTGAAGACATTTTTGTGTTGATTGTAGATGTGTAATCAGCCATAGATGCAATTAACTGGCTAATGATTTAAATCCATGAAATACCCTCACAGAAGCAACCAGGCCACTGCTTGCTTGACCAAAAAACTGGGCACTACAATGCAGCCAAGCTGACCATCACAGTGTCCACGATAAAACATGTTTAACTTTATCAAAAGCCAATATTATAAATCTTTATAAAACAGACTCATTGGAATTGGTTATTTACATTACAAAAAAAAAAAACAAGTTACAAAAAGGACATTTTTATGTTGGAAAGTTAGTTATGTTTAATTGTTTTGTTTGATACAGAGTATGGAATGAGAGAGAATGAGAGACATGATGTACATTGAAATCAATAAGAAATGAAGATAAAAGATCTTTACCAAGATAAAATAATCTTTTGTAAATTCCAGTTTAAGTTACAAATATTTGGCTAAAATAGCTAATGTCTGTTCTAATAATTCAACCATAGATAAGAGTCCCATGGATTTTCATTTTAACGATAATGATATTAGCAGCCTTTTCCACAAGAAATACTGAATTTGGAAATTTTCTTCAATCACGTAGAATAACAAAATATTTCACAAAATTTGTCATTGCTATCATTATCATCAAGAAACATTTATTGAACACCTACAAAGTACAATAAAATTCATTTGCACATGGAAACAACAAGAGCTTGGACACATCAATGCGTTGTTTATAAAATAGCAAAACTATGTTTTTAAACAAAATCGGTTTGGCGATAATAGGAAGGACAGCTGTGCCTAACACTCAAACCAAGATTAGCCCAACAGAGTGTTCATTGAAATGCTTCTTTTAAAAAAAAAATGATACAGAATATTCAGTCATGTTAAAGGAAGTCCAAAATGTTTCTTTTCTATGGTGTAGTTGGTAGGGCCCTTCGGTTTTGTTACTCGACACCCTCTTGGCCTGGATGCCACACACCCCTCCCCTCCTCCCACTCCTCCCCCTGCCCAGCTGGTTCCTGGGCGTGGGGCTGGAGAAAAGCTATTGCACAACACCACACCACAAAAGAGGGACAAGCTTTGGCAAGAGGGACCCTCGAGATCCGATCCAGCTGCTTTGAAGGGATCTCATGGTATGTCCCCACCCTGCTCCTAATGAAATCACAAGTGGTCTTGGAAAAGTTACAAGATCAACTTGCCGATTTCTGCAGATGTAGCCTATGCAGGCAGCACAGCCTGTATCAAAAGGAGGGAACCCAGAGCTTTTAGGGGCAGCTCCATCAGTACAGTGCTCCAGGAGGTACGGCAACTCTCCAGGCTGGTTACTTCACTCATTCTCTTACTCAACTCAAAAAAATGGGTGAACTCCTCCATTTCTATCAGACATTAAGAAAGCACTTGAAGAATATGGAGGGGATAAGAAAAAAACATCTGTCATGAAGAAAAAAACATCTGTCATGAAGAAAAAAAAGAGAAATAGTGTACAATAAGTATTTCATATAGATACATTATACATTTCAAAAAGGAAACTTCTAAAACCAATTTTATAGGATAAATGTAGTATTAGAAATGTGACCATGTGAAATGAGAAACTCTATTATTATTATTATTAAGATTTATTTTATTTATTTATCCCCCTCCCCCCATTGTTTTGGGCTCACTGTCTGCTTTCTGTGTGTCTATTGTGTGCTCATCTTCTTTTAGGAGGCACGGGGAACTGAACCTGGGACTTCCCATGTGGGAGGGAGCCACCTCTGCCCCCGCTAGTTGTGTCTCTCATTGCATTTCCTCATTGTGTCTTTTTCATTGCATCATTTTGTTGCATCAGCTTGCCATGCCAGCCTGTCGTGACAGCTCCCTTGTCTTCTTAAGGAGGTACCAGGAACCAAACTCAGGACCTCCCAGATGGTAGGTGAGTGCCCAACTGCTTGAGCTATATCTGCTTCCCTGCTTATTATTATTGAGGGGTTTGACTAAAGATTCATTAAGTTTGCATATATTTTGTAGGTTTCAGGTCACATTCTCTCACTTGACCAATGGCAGTCATGTGAGGTAAGCAGGGCAGCCAACAGCATTCCCTTGTTAATGAAAAGACTAAGGTTCAGAGAGGCTTCCTGATGCAGAATAGCCAAATAGTAACAGATTTAGGATTAAAGCATTAAAGGTGTTACTTGGAGAGCTACTTTGAGAAAGTTTTTGCTTGAGAAATATTCTTGAAGAATCTAGTTGGCTTTTCACTTTAAAGTGTGTAACTTTTATGTAAGCCAGAGCCAGGAGGCTCCTTTTAGAATAGGTCATTGTTCCTTGCAAAGCCTCTTAGGTTGTCGGGTGGAAAATTATGTCTATAAAAAATAGAATGTAAGAAAATAAAAAGGCAGTACAAGAATATTCACTTAAAAAGAACCACAGCAACAGAAACTACAAAACCAATGGTAATGCTTGATGTAAATCATGAAAGTACTAAGATTTTTTCCCTAGGAGAGGTTAGGTGAGTTGAAAGAAAAAGTATTATGATAGTCCATACCCCTGTTACCTGTTTGCTGACATTGTGATATTTCACTCCTAAACATGTTTACATGTATCTGCAAAAAAAAAATAAGACCTTTTCCTACATAATCATAATACCCTTATCACAGCTAACGAAATCAACCATAGTTACTTAATATCATACATATCTAGTCTATACTCAAAATGTCAATGAAATACTCTTTCTAGCTTTTTCTAAAAATGCAATCCAAATCAAATTTCACACACTGCATTTGGTTATTTATTTATTTATTTTTAAATTGACTTTTTAAAAATAGACCAAGTCCCATATTCTAGATCTGTCTGCTTGTTTCCTCCTGGTGAGGTTTAGTTTGTGACTCTATTCCTTATATTTCCATTAGATGCTTGGTTCAAGGCTTTTTATTCTGGCTAAATATTTTTGGCAAAAGTACTCCACAGATGATCCTCTGTACTTCATATTGCTTGACTATATGGCCGCCACTGTCAGTGAAGTTAAATTTGATCATGTGAGCATATGAGATATTTCTATATTGAAGAGGCATTGCTTTTCCTTTGGATTGGCAAGTTATGTATGAGATGGCATTTTGTATAATGAGAATGTTTTCTTCCCCCCAAACTTCACACAAATGTCTAAGTAGGCTTTCATGATCCTTGCCTGAAGTATTTGGGGGCAGATGCACAATGGTGATTTTCTAATTCTATCATTCCATCTACTTTTATAAGTTTACATTCTTCTTTATTTAAAAAGTGCTTTCTTCTATCAACTGGAAATAAACTTCATTTTACCCTGAAAAGTCAGAGTTAAATGCATAATTCTTTCCCTTTAACTAACGATTTTCAGGAATGATAAAATAGTATAATGATGAAATGTTGAAAGTTGAAAAACACCTCTTGGGAGGTGTATTAGTCAGGGTTCTCTAGGGAAACCGAACTGACAGGAGGTATCTGTGAAGAGTATGAGAGATTTTATAAAATTGTCTCAGGTGACCATGAGGATGCATGAGTCCAAATCCCATAGGGCAGGCTGCAAGCCAGGGACTCCATTGAAGTTCCTTAATGAGTTCCCCAGGAGACACTGGCTGCCTGAAGAAGAGATGAAAATTCTCTTCCTGAATGCTGAAATCACTTCTTTTCAGGCATTTAATTGATTGGATGAGACATCTCTCATTGCTGAAAGCAATATCCTTTTTGATTGTAGATGTAAATTAGCTATAGATGTAATCAACTCACTGATGATTAAAGTTCATGAAATGCCCTTATATTTCAAGTAACCCAGTGCTTGCTTAACCAAACAACTGGGCACCATTATCTGGCCAAGTTGATACATTAGCTTAAACATCAAGAAAGATTCAGAAATCCTGAGATTTTACATAATTTTCATTTAGGTTGAAATGGCAGTATCGCTGTGGGCCTAATCTGCTTCAGTTTTATAAAAGCCAGCCAGGGGATGATTATTAACTGTAACCTACTAGCTTTGGAGTCTGTTTGGATCTGGGGCATCAGTTTATCTTCTACCAGGGAGATATCAAGGAGAGGTAACATCTAAGATTATGCTTAAGAATGGAAAGAAGACTATTTCTGACAATGTAGAGAAACTTGGGTAAATGTAGACAGGACAGAGTGACTATACCAAGTGGTGAGGAAGTTTATTATTACCAAGCTGGACATTAGGGAAAAGGCTGGGGACTTAATTCTCTGTTATGAGAAGAAATGAAGTGACTTGAGGTCTTTTTGTACTCTTTCCACTGGACTCAGCCTTCACCATCTCATTTTAACTAATAAGTCGTTTTGACTCAGGAAAAGAACTGTACTGAATTTCCAGAAGGATGAAATAACTTCAGATTTATTCTTCCTTCTTTTTATTTATTTCTTTTATCATAGGACATAAAAGCCATTTATTTCAATGCAGACCATAAACCAGGGTGCAACTTCCCATGCCAAGACAAAACAATTGAAGGTTCTAAGATGCCTTAGAAGATAATCAGGGCTTTACTTGCCCTTCCCTGCCCATCACACACCCCATTCCCTCCTCCCTCTGAAAAATTGTACTAAAAGGGCTGAAAGCTAATAAAATCTATTGAACATTTTGTTTTCCTTTGTAAGGTGCCAGGCATTGATTTTGTTCAGAACAACCATAGGTGGTAGCCTACTTGTTCCAAGCTCTTTGCCAGTCTCTGAAATGGAAAACAGTATGGGAAAAGGAGAATGTCAGGGGTGGGGTCAGGATGGTAGGGGTGGGGTGGGGATGGGGGAATAAGGGTACTGTGGGGGGGAGGGGGAAGGGAAGAAGGAAGTGCCAACTGGTTCTTTGACTATAGTAGTCTGCTCTACTACCCAAGGCAGCCAGAAATGTGGTTTCCAAATTTACAGTAAAAAAACAACACCCATACAGTAGAGTGAGTACAGCAACACTCTCTAACTTTCTCTCCCATTTATTTCACTTTCTTTCCCTGAAGAAACAGCCAATTGAAAATATCACAATATGTTGGGCCAAAGATTCAGATCAAGCTTAATTTCCACGTATGCGGTAATGAGGCAAAGAGGGGAGAGTCTAGGAGAAAGGCGGGAAGCCTGACTGGGGAGAGACCACCTCAAAGTTTCTCTGTGGCAACCCAAACTTAGAGAACAAGCAGAAAATGAATGCCAGCACAAATGTTAATGTAACCGGATAAGTGGGGGGAAGCGGCCCTTGGCAAGAGAACTAAGCGTGTGTTCGCTTTTTATAATAGAAAGAGAGAGAGGGAGATTGTGCGCTTGCTCACCAGGTGCCTTTTGCTAAGCATTCCCAGTTCCTATTTCAGTAGTTCCTCTTATTATTGCAAGAGGCTTCAAAGCTATATTTAAAGAGGCTTGCCATCTTGCTGTATTCATTTTGACTTCTGTTTATATTTCATGGTTTGCCTGTTAATTTTTTTGTTGTTGTTAGAGGAAAATAAGAACCTCAGAAAATAGTGAGCTTCATTTTAAAAGTGTTTGATCCAAAAGTTAAGTTCCGGTAACATTTTTTAGAACGTGTTTGGCAAGTGAACAACTTAGGCTCAATTTGTTGTATTAAATTCATAGTATCTAAGTGATCCCATAGTTTTTATTTACTATTCATCTAAAAATTGAATTAAAATTTTGTGGGAGATGGTTTAGAAGTAGGTCACAATTTCTTTTCATCTCAGTGCAATGGGATAATTTTTTAAAAATTTTTTTATCAAATTTTTATTTTTTGCCTATTTACTAAAGAATTTGGTTTCTCTCTAGTATCATTATCAGGTTTCTGATACCTGTACATGTCCATGTCACTCCATCAACCCACTGTCCCCTCACTCTCAATTCTACTCCAAGTCAGGCAATTAAGCATTCTGCTTTCATTTCTCCAAGAAGGGAATGTCACAGAACAAATGCAGAAAGAAAGCCAATTCATGGATTTTGAACTTCAGAATAAAAAGTTCAAACTCATGACAAAAAGTAGAGCTTGATAGTTCCAAAAGTTTGGTTTTGGGGGATTTCAAAGCATTTTCTGGGGTTAGGGGGTTGCTGCAGATCTGGGTGCAAAGATGATCATTCAGAACCGGTTTTCTCACTCTTGACATATTCGTGTGCTAAGAAGAGAAAGAAGATAATCAGAGGGCAGATAAGAGGGTTAGGAGTTGGAATGAGTCCCTGAGAAGTAGACTTATTTCCCACTCCTCCCTCTTTTCTAGCAGTCACTAGTTTTGGAGAAATGAGAATAGAGGGGTGGCTGTGTTCCAGCTTCAAGCAAAAGCCGAAGAGACATCAAGTCTCCAGTATCCCCTTTTTACAGAATGGTTCAGGAGTAGTAGACGTATGTGGTGGGTATGGCTGGGGAGGATTCAAACAACATAACAGATACTTTCAATACTGTGTGGCTTTGACAGAGACAAAGGTTCTCCACATGCCCCAAATCAGCATAGACTCAGCCAAGAGAGTCAAGGTTAAGGACCCAGCAGTGACCTCGGTGGGTCCATAACTGGAGTTAGAAGGGTCCCTGGTTATGTCAGCAACCTGTGTAGACTGATGGAATGTATGTATGCGAATCTCAATAGGAATTCCACAGTCATCTTTGAGATTTAAAAATCTATTGGATGGTGTACTAGTCAGCCAAAGGTGTGCTGATTCAAAGCACCAGAACTCTGTTGGCTTTTACAAAGGCTATTTATTTGGGGTAGAAGTTACTTCCCTCACCAAAATCTGTTGCCACGTGTTCAAGCAAGATGCCTGCCAGTCTCTTCAGAGGTTCAGCCTTCCTCTTCCTCCTAAGGCCTTCCCACCTTCTTCCGATCTCAGCTGTAGGCTGTGATAAGGCTTGTCTCTCTTTCCCAGGCTCATCTATTTCTGGGCTCAGCTGCTCTGGTCTCTTCACCAGTCCAGCTGTAAACTATCAGGTGAACAGCTGGGCTCTCTCCCCAGGGGGCGCCAGCATCAAAACTCAGTTCTTTCCTCTGCTGTGTCTTTTTCTGTGTGAGTGTCTGCCCACCAAGGGGGCAGGGACTCAACATCCTACTGATATGGCTGAATCAAAATCCTAATCTTAATTTAATCAAGTAAAAGTGGAAACTCTGAATTTAATACAATCAAAGGGTATTAGAAGCCCAGAGGAAAAGGTCAATTTACAAACATAATCAGTATTTCCTTTTCAAATTCATCAATAATATCAAAATGCCACAGATGGCAATGGAAAAAGCCTATCTCAAACTACCTAAAATTTCAAGAGCTCTAAGAAAGATGGTACATTTGATTAAGCCTGTGCATGTGCATATACACACATACATACCTGTTAAGATGAGGAGGTAATGAAAGGGTAAACACAATTGGAAATTGCCACCCAGCCCGTCCCTACCTGTACCTACCCTGTTTTAATTTCCAGGACAAGTGGCTTTTGTATCAAGCAATTATACAGTTGATATTAACACATAATTGTGAGTATCCAGTCCAGTTCTTATTCCGAAGCAGGCTTCACTGCTTCTCAACCAAGATGAGAAGGCCCATTTATGGGTTTAATACAATTAGCCACACTAACCTAAGACCAATATAAAAGAAAGAAGAGGAAAACTAAGTGGTAAGACAGGTGATGGGTTGATAAGAAACAGTTCTTTGCATTTGGGACACCATATATTCAGCCTTCTCTTGAAGGCATCTGGGAATTCATTTTCATGCTGTACTTAATTCAAAATTGAACCAAGTTGTTATTTCTTTTATTTTTGTATACCATGTTATCCAACATTAGTTTCTCCTGTCAATCTACACAACTAGTTTCTGGCTTTCTCCACTATCAGTTGATGAACACACAGAGAAACCTGTATAATATTAGCCTCAAAAATAATTTGAAATGTAAATTTACTACCAAAGGATGGGAAAACAGCCTAATGCATTTCAAGGAGGAATAAAAAGTTTTAAAAAAATTGTTTCCGATATCAAATTACCTGGATCACCACTCAATTTTAATAGTGTGGAGAATAAGATGCAAACTAATGATGATGTTATTTATTAACATTATTTATTTATGTAATATTTATGTAACAAATATTTATTACACTGTCTGAGTATATAAGGAGATATAATGGGAATGTTGAAAAATTATTTTTCTAATTCTAATTGTGAACCAGGAATGAGGAAATGGGAAGAGTTTATAGCAAGAGAGTTTTGGATTAGCATTTAGGACACTTTGTAAACCCTTGGAAGGTGTTTTCAAGTGAGGTCATAGGAATTACCAAGAAGATAAATTCTTGATACGGTAACACAAATACTGAAATGGAAATGTCAGCTAGACAACAAATACTAAAACTAAAATGCTAGATAGACAACCATCTGCAGTGATTGGAAAGTAAATACTCCTGGAAGAAGAGAATTGGACAAGTAACAGCTCAAGGCCTTAAGACTTCACAATTTCCCAGAATTAGGATCTAGTTTCTGATCCTGCCAGACCAGCCTTAATGGACAGAAACCATTTACCTGGTGAACCTGTTAAATCCTTCTTGTCTTCAACATCTGTAATTTATAAGGTAATGCCAAATATTCCAAAAACATGTGTAATATTTGGCGATTTTCCATCAATAAAACCTGTTGATCTTTTCACTAATTGAATGCTAAATAACTTAAAATAATTGAAATGTTTTTGCTCATTATCATCATAAAACCTTTTTGAATCTTAACTCTAAGACTTCCTTGTTCTTTGATTGTAGGAAAATAAGATAGAATAAAAGTTTCAAAGGCCAATATATAGTATCCAAAAAACAAGCTGACTTAGGAGTAGAATGCTTGCCCAGCAAGAACTTACTTGGCCTTTATATATGTGTGTGTGGTTTCTGCAAGCATATTGCTAGGAATGAGAAAGCTCATAGTAGGGAAGCGGCTGTGGCTCAATCAGTAGGGCTCCCGTTTACCATATGGGAGGCCCCGGGTTCTGTTCCCGGGGCCTCCTGGTGAAGGCAAGCCCGCCACACGGCGTGGTTAGCTGACCCAGCGAGCACAAGCAGCAAGGGGGGGATAAGTGAATAAATAAATAAAATCTTTAAAAAAAAAAGAAAGCTCATAGTAGTTGGAATTTGTCATCAAACACATAGTGATACATCCTGTGTTTCTCTCCCTTCTGCACTAGAATCACTCACTGGGTTTGCTTTTTAAAAAATTATATCACTGGGTCTCACCCCAGACCTTCTTAATCAGAATCTCTAGTGGCTCAAGACCTAATAATTCCCATAGATTGACAGATGATTTTTTACACACTAAATTTTTGAATGAATTGTGTAAAAAATTCAGTTTGGACTGGGAAAAATTTTAGTAAGTGTCAGATCACATTTCAAATGAAACATGGAGGCCATAAAGTTCTGTTTAGTGTTTAAAGTCATCTTTCAAATACTGGAAAGAGATTGGGATCATAGATATTAGAATAAATGCAATTATCTCCAAACTGTGTCTATTATGGGACAGTTTTACAATTTATAACCCAATCTTTATAATTGTCTTACATATGTATAACTTGGCAGGCTTTTCTATTTCCTTAACTTATTTTTCTTACTGATTCATTTTTATGGAGTCTTTCTAATATATTCAATTTAAGTTTCCAAGATGCACAATCCTAATTTGTACTTATATTTTATTGGTTTATATTGCATTCAATTGATATAAATAAATACCTTATACACAATGGCATCAATGAGCTTGGGAGTAAACACAACTGAATTATTGGCAATTGGAATAAGTTGCTCCCAACTATTTGTGATTTGAGGGATCTTGCAATCATCCCATTCCAGAAATACCTCTAACTGTAGTGTACTACAAGGCCTAAAATATCTGCTTTCATCCAGTTGTCTGGTTTGGTTGTCTGATGGCCTAATAGCAAATACAAAATATCTTAGCTGAGAGTATTATCATTTTAAATTTTCTTTAAACATTCAACGCATGCCCAACCAACTAGCAAAATAGAGTTCTGTGGATAAAGCTTGCCAACAATTTTTGGTCAGCCACAGCAGGCCTGGAATATAAGCCTGGCAAAGCACAGGCATTTGAAAGTCTGGCTCCAAAAGTCAGTGCAAGGGACTCAGGTGCCCAAAGGAAGGATGAGAAAAGGGAGGTAGGAAACAAAATAGTCTTTATTCATTTCGTGCTGAAGGCAGGGCCTGGCTTTTCGAGCCTTAACAATACTTGATGCTTAAGAATTCAAAATTTCTGCCACTATCGGCCAAATTAAAGAAACTTTCCTGGGCCTTCCCTTAACTGAAAACGTCATTGACTTCAGAACACATCTAATCCGTCTGAGCAACTAAAAGACTCCATTCTGTCATATGACCCTGTTCACCTCTCCAGCCTCATCCCTCTCAAAGTTCTCACAGTTTCCGGGAACACAACAGAGTCATTCAGGCCTTTGCAAAGAATTGCAAATGTCTACACTCAGAAATCTCCACTTTCTTGCAGAACCTGACCAAACTGTCCCCGCATCTATTAATTAAGCCTCCTTGTATACTCTGGGCAAAATTTATCACTCTCTTTTTTGTAATCTCCATATCACCTTGTACATACTTCTATTGTTGATTTATTACACTGTGTTTTAATCCATGTGTTACATGTTTGCCTCCCTCACAAGGCTGGGGTACGTATTTCACCTTTATATTTGCAATACTTCTTAGAAGAGTTGCTTTTAAATGAGTAAATTAACTGCTGAGAGCTCTGCATTGGCAAAGATCCTAGCTCTAAAAGGAATAGGATCAGAGCAGCACAGTTTCACTTCATAGTTACAGGAGTCACTGATACCAAAATGGTCTTTTTTGTTTGTTTGTTTGTTTTAATAATAAGCTTTATTTTTAGAGACCTTTTAGATTTACAGAAAAAGTATACTGAAGTTATGAGTTCCCATATACCACCCCCCACCACCCCCACACAGTTTCTCTTGTTATCAACATCTTAACACTAGTGTGGTACATTTTTTACAATTTGATGAACCAGTATTGAAGCATTACTACTAACCAAATTCTGTGGTTTACATCACAGTTTACACTTTGTGCTGCACAGTTTTACAGGCTTTGACAAATGTATAATGCCATATAGCCATCATTCCAGTATCATACAGAAGAGTTTGCCCTAAATATATTCTGTGTTCCATCTATTCATCCCTCTGCCTCCCCCTCTGAACCCCTGGCAACCGCTATCTTCATATCAATGCTACAAGTTACTCCAGTAATACAAAGTAATACCTACAAAAACAATATATCTACTTTGGTCCGTGGTTACACTCCCCGCTTTATGTTTGTTGATTCCTCAGTCTTGAGGGATTTGGGATTATGTCTACTCTGACTGCTTCAGGCTGAGAGGGGATTTAGGTATTATGGGGCAGACGGAAGGAATTGTTTTGCTTGTACTTGTAGATAGTCCTTGTTCTTGGGTTGGGACTGGCCTATCATCATCATTTTGTCAGTTGTCCAGGGCCAGCCCGAAGAACTGGAGGGTAGGATTTGGCCACAACTCTGCTGGGATTTAGGGTTCAACCGGCAAATCCGAAGACATATGTCTCTGAGAGATATATTTAATGAAAATATTGGAAATTATAGGTTCAAATAGGAGTAGAAGAATCATGATTAGGAGAAAAATAGTCTTTTTCGGTGGCCATTTAAGGGGGAGATTTCTCTTCCAGATTTTAGGCTCTGGGACAGTTATGTTTTCCCCATTGGCAAATAGATTCTGCTGCAATTAGCCTATCTGTGATGCACTGTGAGACTTGTAACCTTGTACCATGAAGCCGTGCATCTAGAATATTTGTGTGAATTTTTCCATCTGTCCATTGTGTGCTGCAATGCTTTTAGCCCTCCAGGCAAGGCTATTCTGCTCTCATCTTGTCTATTGCTTGCATCTTATTCAAGGACATCCACAGTGCTACCAAACTGTTATATAAAAACTGTCCTGGGCAATGTGGTCTTTTACTATGTTGAATGCTTCATGTGTCGGAACAATTATATGTTATTCATTAGAATATCAGAAGCTGCCAGAGTATTTTTTTAAGATGATCTATTCAATATATATCAATAGAAATTTCTGAATATTTCCCACAAGCAAAACTGCATAAATTTTCCTATAGCCAGAAACCTATAATGTGGGAAAAGGCATTTAAATCCTCCTCTACTCATTTGTCTTTCCATTCACTAACAGGATTATAAGCCTATCAGAGTTCTCAGTACTTTTGGCTATACTTGGTTGAGGCTGGAGCAAGGAGAGCCAAAATTTAACAATGACAGGTTTCAACCAAGGGATCCCTTGAAGATTTGTTTATTTTTCAGAAAATGTATGAAAGAATCAAGTTCATATCCACAAGCAAAATGTCTTTATGAGGGAGGTGGATATGGCTCAAGTGATTGAGTTCCCACCTATAACATGAGAGTTCCTGGGTTCAGTTCTTGGTGCCTCCTAAAGAAGATGGTCTGGTGCGATGGGCTGGCATGGTGCTCTGATGCAACAAGATGACACAACAAGAGACACAAGGAAGAAAACATAATGAAAGACACAACAAAGCAGGGAGCAGAGGTGGCTCAAGCAATTAGGCACCTCCTTCCCACTTGGGAGGTCCTGGGTTTGATTCCTGGTGCCTCCTAAAAGGAAGATGCGCACAGAATGAATAGACACAGCAAATGCAAATAATAAGGGGGTGGGGAGAAATAAACAAATAAATAAATCTAAATCTATCTATCTATCTATCTATCTATATCTTTATGAGACTACCATATAGGAGCCAACTGAGATTAGAGATGATGCTGATTCTTTACTCCTAGAATCATTGCTTTGCATTTATGCAAGTGGCATTGTTCTAGTTATTATACAAATGATTGCCACAACTGGCAGAGTTTTTCTATTCACAAGGGGCTCAGCATGGCCTGGCTGACCCACACAAAGCAGATGAAGTTCATATCCCTGTGCCATATTAATTCAGGCAGAGAAGAAAAGATCCAGTCCCTCAGGCATTCCAAGGTGTCCTGACCAATGTCTTCAGAAAGCCTGGGCCTATGGTGAAGCTCCAGCTCCCATAGGCATAAAACTAGCCAAATAGTCCAAGAATTTCAGGGGGTCTATAAAAGGACACGTTCTACCTTCCACCAAGGAGCTATTTGCTTTCTAAATACCCTTAAAATTAGAGATTCTTTTAGATATCATTTTTCTTTCTTGGATGTCCAGAACTTAAACTTAGGGCAAATATACTAGTTCTTATTCAAAATTTCACGCTGGGCTGAAGAAGAATGACATCTACGTTAGGAACTTTTGCTCTGTGCAAAGCACCCTTTAAGTACTTTCCATAATCCTTGTAAAGATTATGCTAGCTCACATAATCCTTGGAATAACACAATGAAAAAGGTATACTTATTAGCCCCATTCTACAGATGAGGAAACTGAGGTCAATGTTAAGTAAATTGCCTAAGGTTGTACAGTAAGGGGCAGAGATGAGCTCAAAAGCCTGGGCTAGTTACGTTAATTCACAGCAGCATTAATTAAACAATCTACTATAATCTAGACCATCAATAAAGAAGATGAGGTACACAAATTATGGTTCATCTATGCAATTGAAAACAGATAGCCATAAAAAAATAGTGTAGTAGAGGTGTTCATATGGACATGAAAAGATAAAAGCAAGTTTCAAAGCCATATAACAGTAGGCTTCAATTTTTGTAGAAAAGACAAAGAAAATGTCCCTATATATGTTCATATGAAAACATAAATGTACAATTAATTTATAAATAATTTATAAATTTATAAATACTATGTAAAATCTAGAAGGACAAAAATGTTTAACAGTGGGTATTGCTAATCATAGGAGAATGGGTATTTGCTGCCTCCTCTATTTTGTTTACATGTATTTCCCTATTTTTACCATAATAATTACAGATAGTTTGATTTAAGAAGTGTAGAAAGTAACAATATAAAGGATGTCTCTAAAAGAAAGTGGTTTTGAATTAAAAATAGAGTTCTTTTGAATTATAGTGGCAGAAAATTTAGAATTTAAGCCACAAAATAGCAAACTAGTAACTGTGAGGGAAAATATTGTTTATGTGCCTATGGGAAACACTAGAGAGAGGCCCTGCACTTAGGTGATATCCTCAGCTACAGGCTAGTTTCACAGACTTACTGGACCCTGGTATCACATACAGGCATTCACTTTCCTAGACATCATATCACAAAAGAGATGGAAACAATAGTTCTAAATTTAACTGATTGGGAAACAGGAAGAAACTTAGACAAGTCCATTGTATAAAGGGACCGTAATCTATGAAAGGCACAAAAGCCCATTTTCTTACTGAATGCCCACAATGGAATTTCTTCAGCACACAGAAAGTATCCTTGTCACTGATGCTTTATAATACCTTGGTAACTGTTTTTAATTTTCTCAACTCATAAAGAATACAACTCTTGCTTTTTTGGCTTGGATACTTAAAAGCAGGGAAAAAAAAATTAAGAAACCTGTTTGTAGTATATAAAGGTGTCGTGATAGTTTTGCTGCAGTTTTAATGTGGTCTTTGACTTTGTGAAGGAACATGAAATTCCACAGAGTCTGAAGAAATCCTCAACTGAGAAGAGGACAATGGATATGGGATCTAGACTAGAGGCTGATGTTAACCCCAGTTCCATTTATAAACACCTTTCTTGAAACGGTGGCCTTCATTACATTGCCAAACAGGTTGCATGGTCCCTTCCTGGTTGTCTTCTCTTTGCCTATTTTGTTTCTGAGTTTTTCTCTGACCTCTCTTCCTCTGTCTGACCCACCCTCAATATGTGAGCATTTTCCGAGATCCTCTCCTCAGCCCTCTATTCCTTTATTGTTCTGTGGATTATCTCTCAGAGAGCTTATCTCCTCTTGTTCCTTCACACCTGTACAAATGAATAATTGTCAAATTGATGGCCTGGAAAAATCAAGGAAGACTTCATGGAAGAGACAGACTTTTAGAGATGAGAAGGATTTCAGTTGGGAGGACATATGCAGGGAGAGGCTCACTCAGGAAAAAGAGGTGTGTGAGCAAGACTGTTAGTTTGACAGGAAACTAGTTCATTGACCCTTGAATATATCACAATTTAGAATGACTTCATTTTTCCGTAAGACCTCCTTATTCCTTTCCTTGTTTCTCTATCTCCAAGCATCTGCCTGGACAAATGGATGTTCTTTGCCAAGATGCACTTCTTTCCACTTCTGCATGGCTGAGGACGAGGTCAGCAGCGGCAAATCCCTAACCTTCCTTGTTGACAATTCAGGCCACAGCTGATTTCTTCTCCCTGATGTTTATTAACCACCAGTTTATCCTGCTGCTAAACCTTCAGAGTTGGTTGCTTGAATAACATGGTCTTCTGCACACAATTTTAAATAACTGGGCTATCAGTACTTTAGCAACACATCATATACGACCTTCGGTTGCATTTCCTTAGCTTATTTTAGTCACACTTGAAGAGGCAGGACCCATCATGTTTCTCCTACTTTGTTGTTTTAGAAGGTAACAAAGACCAAGTCTGTTTAATTTGCCCGGTGTAGTGCTCAACAGTACACCGTGGAGAAAGAGATTCTTCATAGATGCTTTTCGACAATTATTATGATAATGTATAATCCAATTTGCATAAAGGGCTTTCAGTTCTATGGATGAAAATTTTCATTTAAATAGGATAAATGAATGCTAATATACTTTGGGAGAGGACTCTAACTCCTGGGAACCTATTTTAAAGGTATAGTTTTGTTTTGTTTTTAAAGAGGAAAATATTGAATGAAGATGTTCACTGCAGAAATTTTCAGTTTTCAATAAAAACAATTTTTAAAAACCTAACATATATTAAGTTCTTTTTACATGCCAGGTCCTGTTTAAATACTTTATACACATTAGCTCATTTAATCTTCCACAATAACCCATGACGTAAGTATTATAACTACCATTTTACAGATGAGGTAACAGGGGCACATAAAGTTAATGCAACATGCCCAAGGTCACACAGCTGGTAAATGTTCCACAATACTCAAGTAAATTATGTCACATCAACTCAATGGAACTATTTAAAATGACCATTACAAACACTAAAGAAACACGTAAAATTCTTATACTATAAGTTTAGTGAAAAGTTCATCTGTGGTATTATACATTCGTCATGATTCGTGACATTCAAAAATTGCAGACATAAACTGTGGTATTCTAGGAAGAGAATAAACATAAATTGGTTGTTATATTAGAGTGATAGATTTGGCATTGTTTAGTTCTCTTAGTCCAAGGTTTGTTTTTTTTTTAAATATAATTTTTATAGGATTTTCTAAACTTAAATATATAAAAACAGGATAAATATAAATGGCAGTATATTCCATGAGAGGATATTTAGTACTACTGTAAGAGTTCTTGATGGTAATAATGTAACATTCCATACCTATGTATTTTTTATCCCTATTTATTAGATAATTTAACTTTTCTAGATAACTATTCTTTCTTGGAAAATGGATAAAGCGATTGAGGGAAAAGAGGTTTGATCTCAAGTTTTTATTTTCTTTCTCTGGTGTCTCTGAAAACTGAAGCTGCTTTATAAAATTTATGCAAAGAGATACAAGGAGTAGAAAACTAAGTTAGCAACCACGCTGAGGTCAATAGGCAATGTAAGTTTTTGTCTGAGATGAACAGAAATACAGCTTTTATCAGCTACTTCATTTTTCTTTGTAGATGCATTATTTGCTTGTTGAAATGAGGGGTGACCAACTTACCTGCTGCTAAGTTGTATGCTTGTCGACAAGTGCTATATTACCCCTTCTTCCCCGAACAAAAGGGAAAAAAAAGTTTAAAGAGAAGAGTTCCTACAATAACAGAATGAAAATAGATGTTATATGACCCTGGAAGTAAAATGTTAACTTGTTTGTATCACAATGAGGCATAGACCAACATAACAGGAAAGTAGTGTCCATAAATTGCAATGGGCAAAGACTCTTAAAGAGATAACAGCCGTTTAGTCACATTTAAAAACCATTTAAGATAATTTAAGGGACCTAGAGTGCAAAAACAAACTCTACACCCATGTTTCCAAATCTCTGGTTCCAGAGGAGAGGCAAGCACATCTGTTTCCACACATCTGGACCTCTTCTACCTGCCCCTTCACTCTTAGACCAACACTCAGAAAAGCTGTGGGAATAACCTACCATCTAATAGGAGACTTTCCTACTTCCATGTAGTATGAAATCATAAATCCTACATTATTTCAGATGAACAGTGAAAATGGAAACCTTTAAAGTTTGTACTTTCCACAGGAAGTCTCAATCCTCCCCGAACAGATGATTTTGATTTTGGAGTACACAGTGAGCCTTTAACTTCTGCAGCTTCAGGGGGATGTAAATTCCAAGACTCCTTCCTATCCTAAAGAAACAGCAATAAAACATGTTTCAGGATTTAATTCCTTCAGCTTCAGGGGCTGGATGGATGAACTAGTTTGGGGGAAATGAGACATGACCCAACCATTCACCTAAACAAAAATGACTTCAAATTGAACTTTTCACAAAGTTCACAATACTAGGTAATAAAAACTTCCTTTCTTAAAAAAGAAATCCTGATTTTACATTATCCATTGTCCTCTTCCAATTGTGGCTAAAAGTAGAAGACCAGAATTAAAATTGGAAGAAGGATTGGACTCCTTTCCTCTTCTCAGGACTGGCCAGCAGTTCTGGGAGGCCAACAAAGATGCCAGTGATGGCATATGTTTCCACCAGTGACATTTTACCCCATTGCTGAAACCATAACCTCTGGAATGTTTAATCGAATTATTCATAACCATTCCTTCAGTTAAAAATGAATCTTCAGAGCAGTTTTAAAGTCTTTTTTTTCAAAGATATGTGCTAACTCAAACTAGCCAAACATCAGTTCATCTTAGAACTTTAAAAATCTATAGAATAATCATTTACACCATTGGAATTGAATATATATCTCTCTTTCTATATATGCTATAAGAAGTGCTGCTATCACATTAAAGAAATGAAAAACCACATAAATCACGTCCTTAAAGTTTTTAGAGTAGTGAGTGGTTCTTTTTTTTTTTTTTTTTTTTTAATCCTTGCACTCTGATCTGTGAACAACAGCCGAAGCTGTGAGACCATTGGCCTAGATTAAAGGTACACTCTGTAGACACGGAAGAGAGAAAAGGTTACTGGCTCTTACAAGGTGTAAATCTATATTTTCACCTCCTTCATTTAGACAAAGACCACAGAAATACTAGCTACTTGGGAGGCAATGTCACATATCACAAAGCACACTCTGAGGCAGCTAAACTAGAAGTCAGTTCCTGGCTCCACTTACGTGAATCTGGACAAGCTCCTTGAAATTTCTGAACTAACTCCTCTTTTTTTTTTTAATTCATAAAAAGTGGCTGGTATCTACTTCATTCCTTTGTAAAAATGCCTAAACATAATAGGTACACCATAAATCTCAATACTACTCTATGCTAACTCTACCAAGTTCTGGTGGTCTGAGCTAATCAGCCATTGGCAGAAAACAAGCAACCATTCCCAAACAGTAGTGTGCTTTTTAAAAGAGGTTACTGGAGCTTAATTCAAGAAAGGCCTTAATTCCCTTAGTTGTTTTTAAAGATCTGTCTTGTCTATTCTTTGGCAAGAAAGAATTCAAAGTGTGCTCAGAATTCATAGAGATAAGAAGAAAAATGGAGCCAGGGAGTGGAAGGGAGATACTCTTCAGGAATTGATGGGTTCATTGACAATAGAACCTGTCTGTGGGTGACAGTCAGAGGGAGGAGGGGATGATTGAGTGCCTGTTAAGGGGAGGCAGCAAAGGAGAGCCAGAGAGGCCAGGAGGGGTGGGGGTGTATTACAGCTCTTCAGTAGTCTTACAAGTGATTATACCATTATGGTTGAGGGAGGTGACTCAATTTAAGTAAAAGAAGATGGTACTTGATATGGAGAGGATCAAAAAGACAAAGAAGTTTCAGCCTCAAATAGACTGTATTAAAGAAATCCTCAGCAAAGCTTTCCTTCCTTTCTTTTAAGAAAGCTGAATGAATTCCTAATGATAGAAAGGGGGACCACAAATGGGACAAAGGTACTATTGAACCCCAAACTATAAATTCTATACTGTTTTTTTTTTGTTTTGTTTTGTTTTTTTCTTTATTTCTACTGAAGTAAGGGGTCTGGTCACTGTCTGGGACTAATCAGAACAACTCAGAACAGACTGCAAATTTGACAAAAAGTTAAGTTTTATTAAAACTGATTGTGATTATAATCTATTCAATATATTATTCTCCATACTTTTATAGATGTTTGGAATATTGCAGATGTTTTTAAATAAAAAGAAGGAAAGAAATTGTAAGCATAAAAGGCACACATGATCTTGCAAGTTCCAATAATACCACTAGGGAAGTGTTTAAGTAATTGATTGTGAGAAACTTTGGCCTGAAATTGAAGCCTTGCTGCTTTCCTAAGTAATCTGGGGAATAAATGGGGATGCAGATGGTGTGATGGAAAATTTTAAAGACTTCATCCCAAATGTTCTATTCTTTTATTTTACCTTGTTGACTTGAATGCAATAAATCTCCATGTCTGTAATTCCAAGAAGCATCTGTTTCTTGTGGATACTCAAGGTCTAAAAAATATATAGCATACGTTTAAATTATACCAAGAAACATGCCCACAATGGGCTCAGGTAAACCTGAGGCCTATCTACCTCAAAGGACTCGTGGCTGTGTGCTTGAATGTAAAGTACCTAGGAAACACTGCATTCATGCCAAATACCATCTGTGTCACCATCACTCCTCTGTTGGAATTTTGTTGTATTGTCTTCTCTAGTTTCACAAGGGAATTAGGACAGAGGAACTCATAATCTGTGCTAGGGCAATACTGCTTTCCTAATATGGCTTTCTTCAACCTCCAACCAAAATTTTTGCTGGGCTTCAAGTAATTGTTTTGCTATTGTTCTGGGTTGACTTGTATCTCCTGGAACAGACCTTCAAGTCCTAACATCCCTGTCCCATGAATGTGACCGTATTTGGAAATAAGGTCTTGAAGATGTGATTAGTTAAAACGAGGCTGACTTGGAATAGTGTGAGTCATACTCCAATACATCTGGTGTCCTTAGAGGAAGAGGAAACCTGAACATCCAGACAAACCCAGAGAAGACAGTCACGTGAAGACAGAGTTATCTGGCACCAACCAAGGAATGCTGAGGATTACCAGTCACCGACAGATGCCACGAGAAAGTAATGGAATGGATTCTTCCCTAGAGATATTGTAGGGTGCGTGGCCTTGTTGACACTGTAATTTCAGACTTCTGGACTCAAGAACTGTGAGACAATAAATTGCTTTTGTTTATCCAGCTATTTTGTTACAGGAGCCCTAGGAAACTAAGGCAGCTACATTGCAGATAATGCATAGCAACATGTTGACTGCAACGTACACCTTCCCTTCCTTTCCCTAACAAGTGACTTCTTGGTTCATCCATTTCTACACCTTAGAAGTGATGAGCCTTTTCCACTGGCCACATCATCAAAATGTCATTATCAAACCCGGGTGATTGCAATGTGAGTTTTTTGGGTTCATTAACCTTCTCAGCCTTAGATACATTGTGGGATGTAATTCTGACATGTCACCTACTCTTCACAAATGTAGACTAACTGTTCATTTACTCTGCAGTCACCTGCCTTTATACCAGAGTTATATTTTACCTGCCCAGAAAATAAATTTCCTTTCAATCCTTATATTATTAAAGCCTCTCTTTTATTTTTTCCAGAGGAAGTTCTTATATCCCCAAACTATAGAATGATGTGTTCAGAGCAAGCGATGGAAATGTGATGAACCTTCTTTGAGGTCAGATAAGATACAGGCTTGCAATTCAATTGAAATATGGTCTCCATGCTTTAGGTCTTGGGTTATTATTTAAATCTTTAATAGATGCTATCCTTTATAATTTGGAACAAAAGGAATGACATTGTTTATATGATCTCTCTTGGGATTATTTAACAATTCCCAAAGTGATTTTTTTTCAGAATTCTCCTTGTTCTTATGTATTGATTCTTGGTCAACTTTATGAAGAATCTTGATTTGAAAGAACTCCAAAGGAGAAGTGTGCATGTATTGCCTCCTTTCCTCTCTACTCACCCCCAATCCCTAATGAAGATTTGCCAGTTTCCAATTCTATAGAGAACCATAATTTCCCCAGGCAGGCAATCTGTTGACTTCACATGTGCCACTTTCTGGAAAGAAGAAAGAAGATAGTGGTTGGTGGAAGTGTTAGGCTTCTACTGCTGCTGTAACAATTTACCACAAACCTTGTGGCTTGAAACAATACACACTGATTATCACACAGTTCTGTAGGTCTGCACTCTGGGTGGCATGGATGGGGCTTTGTGCTTATGGTCTCCCAAGGTGCCAGCCAGATGGTTTCTTATGAGGTAGTTCTGGGAAGAATTTGCTTCCAAGCTTATTCAGGTTGTTGGCAAAATTTAGTCCCTTGTGGTTATAGGACTGAGGTCCCTGTTTCCTTACTGGCTGTCAGCTAGGGGTCATTCTCAGCTCTAGAGGACACTCACATCCCTAGGCTTATGGCACCTTCTCCATCTTCAAAACCAGCAACAGCAGATCAAGACCTTCTCATGCTCTGCTTCTCTGTGGCCCCCCTTTCAGCCTCATCTCTCCTGTCTCTTCTGCTATAGCTTTCTGACCCCAGCCAGAGCATATTCTCTTTATTAGGGGTTCATGTGATTGACAAGTTCTACCTGTATAATCCAGGATAATCTCCCTACCTCAAGGTCCTTTACCCTAATTATGTTGGCAAAGTCCCCTGTGCTATGTAACATATTCATACTTCTGGGGAGTAGGGCATAGACATCTTGGGAAGGGGTTGTTATTCTGACTACCATACTAGGAGATATTCTTTCTCTTTCTTTGAGCAGTGTGCGCATCAGGAGATGAGAACTTAAGGAAAATAGTATGTTTTCTTCTGCTAAGATGTTAGGTGCTAAGAAAAACTGCAAACCAGGTGCACTGGTGGTTCTGAGTATCTGGGGAAATGCTCATGATGACTTTTTTTTTTTTTTTTTTTTTTACCGGGAGGTACCGGGGATCGAACCCCGGTCTCTCCATATGGTAGACGGATGCCGAATCTCTTGAGCCACATCCGTTTCCCGATGACATTTTAAGAGACAGGAGTTCAGTTAGCATGTGAAATTCCCTAAATAATCTTTTTTTTTTTTTTTTTTTTTTTTTTAAGGTACTGGGACCGGGGATTGAACCTGGGACCTCATATGTGGGAAGCTGGTGCTAAACCACTGAGCCACATCGGCTCCCCTGAGTTGTTTTTTTTTTTAGTTTGTTTGGTTGCTGTTTTTTGTTTGTTTGTTTGTTTTGTTTTGTTTTTAGGGGACACCAGGGACCGAACCCGGGACCTCCCATGTGGGAAGTGGGCGTTCAACTGCTTGAGCCACATCCATTCTCTAAATAATCTTGGAAGTACTTTCTGTTAATAATACCTCTTTGTACATTACTATGTTCAGATCACATTTGAAGATCTATCAGGCTTACTTTTCCAGATGTTAGAAGGGATTTGAATCAAAATAGAGATATATGAAACCTTAGTAAATGATGTGTATTCTTTACTTAAGGGAATATTTATGATTCAAGCATAACTATTTTTATGCACCACTTCTGGGATTGAAAGATGGTAGTATTATAAGTTTGTCTTAGGCTGAGGTCTGAGAAAGCTTGGACCATGTTTGAAGATTGTGTAAATAAAACTCAGTTATACTGGTCATTTTTACTCTCCACTCTTACCAAGCATCAAATGATATAAGTAAATCTTAGGTGAAGGATGTAAATGAGTGAACACATCCCTAAGCTTCCTCATGTGGATGTGCTCAGGGTGGAGATAACAGTCAGTAGCCTAGAGGGTAAGGAATTTTTCCAGTTTTGAGGAGGAGTCCAGAACTAGGAGCACCCTCACTTTTATATTCCCCTTCTCTTCACTCCCTATCGGGCACACTAGTGCCCGGAATCAATTTCAGTTGTTCTCTTGCACAGCAACCCTCCTCACCAAGGATTAAGTTTCAGCTTCCAGGTCTTGGAATTCTCATTGTTCATACTTTTGTAACTTCCCTTTCTCTGCTCCTGTCCTGCAGGATCTAAGGCTTTTCCATTTATTTTCACATGGGGCTTCCCATGGACATGCTCTACTACAAATATTCATTAGGATATGGAACTAACAATTATGTAGACCCTACAATATGCCATGCATTATTAACTTACATTATGGGACTTCATCCAATTCCTGAAATAACATTATGGGGCTAGGAGAAATATATTTTAAATTGCCTCGTGATGAAACTGAGATGTAGAGAGGATCAATGTCATATCCAAGGTCACATAGAATGGAATTGGTATGACTTGAATCCAGAAAACGTAAATGGCTGTGGGGTTGTCTGATATCCTTTCATATCAGACAACCCCAGTTGTAAACTGCAAGCTTTAGGTCAAGAATCCATTCAAGACTCTCCTTTTCTCATGGATATCTGACATATTTTACAGGGAGAGGATGACAGCAGATCTCATCCTACTTAATTAGCTCCAACTTAGACATGGACCTAGGAAACAATTCTAAAGGTTTGAGCTCAATCCCCACCTGAATTTTATGACACGGGTGCAAGTTGAATTATTTCCTGGACTCCTGTGGAACACCAGGGGTTAATCCACTCATTGTGCCTGCGTTTCCTCTTCCTCTGGTAGAGCTGTGAGCCTGTGCTCCCCCCACCCCCCGCCCATCTTGCATTAAGACCTCCACCCAGGAAAGAGTCTCAGCAGTACTGAGATTAATGGGGAGACTAAATGCCAGGCAAGTAGCCAAACCAGAGCGATAAGCTTCCTGGTTTTGATGGGACACTTAAAAATCATTTTAACTTTTCCAGACATAATGCAGTTAAAAGATGTGGGGGTGGGAGGTCTCCTGGTGGGCTCTACAAATAGCTTCACTCCAGCAACTCCTCTTGACCTAAGATTCGAATGGGTGGTGCTAATGGGGGGAGGGTCCAGCCCATCAAACTTACTGTCATAAAGCCTGCCTCTGCTCTTAAGCATGGTGGGTTTTGTTTGTTGTGGTAGTTACACAAACCGGCATACTTCCGTAAGTCTAGAAGAAAATACCCCATTTTCCCCAGAGGAGCTATGTGGGTGCACAATCTTTGGCTGTTTCGCTAAGACGCCATCTTACATTTGTCTTTCTGTTTATTGGAGTCCATGATAAGAAGTGAGGCTGACAAACTCCAGTTCATTTCCACAGATGAGGATGCTGGACACATTGAGAGGCCTTCATGGCAAGAATTTTAAGCTATACTGATTATGTGTTTTTTAAAGTACTCCTGGCTTTAGTTGTCCTTAGAATGAGTTATAGCTCGTGATGTTTGAAAGTTACAGGCAGCTTAAGACTTGTAAACAAGTGTTTGAGGAGGTCGGGAGTCACTGGCCCCCTATTTTGGTTATTAATCAAGCTCCACCCATTACGAGCCATTCAAGGAGAGCTTTGAAATTCTTAACACAAAGGCAAAGTATGATCTTACCTTTATGTGAAGGTATGACTGTAGTCAAAGCAACACTAACTTAAGTGCTTGGTTTCCCCAAATGGGGAGAACATCCATAGTGCCTGGCAGCACAGTCCTTCTAAGAGAATGGATAAGGTGGCTCGCAGGGTAGAAATGATATTCAGCTGTTACGTATTGGTAGGGGCACACGTCTTGTTAAAAACCTGAAACGTTCCTGTAACAGCTGCTAAATAATTTCTATCCCTGCAGTGCTTTCCCCAGGTACTCAAGACCTTTCTGCCTCTCAGCCCTTAGCCAACACTGCTGTTCACTGATTTGAGTTTTGCCTCTGGAGAAGGCTCTCAAGATTTTCCTTGGGTATGGGCAGGGCATTGGGAAGCAGAATTTAAACCTGCATTATTGAAACAAAGGAAAAAGCCTGGCTCTGGGCTGTGCAGGCGACCACAGAGTACCCTCCCGTTGGCCCACTGAGCCACTACACACAATCAACAAAGTGTGTGCACACGTTGGATTAAAAACAGAATTGAATTCTACTTCAAGGGAAGGCCGGGAACTTCAGCCAAGCGCTTTAAACCTGTGCCACTTCTCATCACTCTGAAGTGGCTGCAGAATTCTGGTTCTTATATTTTACTAGGAGTTGGGAAAGCCTAGTGGGTGGACAAAGAAGGTTGCAAGGAAATTTCCGTAATGAAATTCAATCAGGTGGCCCCAATATCAGGCCAACAATTCACATCTGGGCACCTGCAGTCATGTGTCAGACTCAGATTGACTGCAGAGAGTTATTCTTTTGACTGGAAAGAGCATGTGCTTTGGAATCAGGCAGACTTCAGTTTGCATTTTGGTTCTTTCAGGCACTTGCTCTGTCATGACAGGCAAATTGCACAACTCCTCTGTGTCTCAGTTACTGCAGCATATAAAGTGAGAATAACATGTAGTTCATAGGATTGTTTTAAGAAATCTGGTTGCTCTTCTGTTCAAAATGTAAGAATCATCAGAGAATTGAGCTGGGTAAAACACTTGGGTACATCAGCACTGCCCAGAAGTGACCAGGCCAAAGGGTATTTTAAGGACCTGCCTGCCACTCTCCCTCCTGTCTCTTAAAGCCTTGGCCATTTTTGACCAACCCCACTTGGGTCAGCTCACTCGAGCCCTCACACTGTCCTCTTGGCACTTAGGTATTTAGTTCCAGAAAGCTGTAATTAGTTGCTGTACTTGATTATATGCTTCTTTACTGCTTCTTTTATTTTTACCTTTTTTTTTTTTTTTTTTTTTTAGCAATTGTTTTAGATTTTGCTCATTTAATCTTCTTTAAAAATTTTTTTTTTAAAAAAGCTTTACAATGTTACATAAAAAATATAGGGAATTCCCATATGCCCCACCCCCTCTCACACTTTCCCCAATTAACAACATCCTTCATTAGTGTGGTACATTTGTTACAATTGATGAACACATATTGAAGCATTGCTACTATATATAGTTTTTACTTTTAAAGAAGCTTTAGATTACATAAATGTTACATAAAAAATACAAGGAATTCCCATATGCTCCACCCTCTTCCACACTTTCCCACATTAACATCTTTCATTAGTGTAGTACATTTGTTACAATTGATGAACACTTATTGAAGCATTGCTACTAACCATGGACTATAGTTTACATTATAGTTTACACTTTGCCCCAGACAATTTTATAGGTTTTGACAAAATGTATGATGGCCTCTGTATCTGTCATTGTAATGACATGCAGGTCAATTCCAGTGCCCCCAAAATGCCCCATGTTACATCTATTCTTCCCTCTCCCTCCCCTCAGAACCTCTTTAGTCCTACTTAGGTCTTTCATTTGTTTGTGCTTTTTATGTTGGAAACTCCTCCAGGCTGGGGGAATGAGGCTTCTCCTATGGAATTGAGTGCTTTGGACCATCAGTGTTGGTGATTGACAGAGTAGTGCTTGTTTTCTGTGTAGCCTAGATGGAGCTCACCACCCCCTCAGAGGGAACTGGCATAATTAGTAATACTGTTCCGAGCTGCTGTTTATGGAATACCCACAGTGCTTCATCTGATGTCATTTCACAACCCAATAATGGAAGGTCTCGCTATCTTCATAGTTGAGAAAGCTTAGCTCTGAAAGGCTTCGTCAACTCACCCTAATACAGATGGCAGAGATTTGACCCCAGGCTTTCTTGTTTCCAAATCCATGCTCATTTGAGTTTTAAATCATGAACTCCCTGTTAGCCATCCTTCTAACCCTTGACATGCTCTTGTTTTCTGGCTGTCCAGATGACAACTTGTTACTGGGGGGCAGCTCAGATGGATGAAATTGCAGTCAGTTATTAAGGACAGCACACAATCCCTCTGTTTAGTCTGATCCTGATCACCTCCTTACCCAGAGCATCAAAAAACAGGCACTTGGGGAGCGGATGTTGCTCAGTGGTTGAGCACCTGCTTCCCATGTACGAGGTATGGGGTTCAATCCCCAGTACCTCCTAAAAACAAACAAACAAAACCAGGCCCTTGAAAAGAGTAATGCCTAATGCATAAGAGGACATATATCTAATGACACCTGATAGATGGGGTTGGGAGCTTAGAGGGAAATAAGTACTTCCAGGAGACTTTGAGAACACACTACATGTTATGAAATGGTGGCTTTGTGTCAGAGTAGACTCTCATTGACACCTGAGAGCAGCAGATGTTTGCGGCTAATGTCTAAACTCTCCAGTACGTGGCTTGTGTGTGCCAGGCATAAAGGAAACACTGACACAGAGGTGCAGACAGAGGAAAAAGCAGACTAGGACAATCTTGGTGCTTTCCTTCATGTCAACTATGAAATGCCTGACTCTGAAGCAGTGTGCAATAAAAGAGAGTGAAGGCAACCTGTGTCTAAATTCCTGCCTTTAGATGAGGGGTTCTGACAGAATTATTTAAGTATCTGAGTCTCAGTTTTAATCATCTGTGGAATGAGACTACGAATAGCCTCCACCTCCTCAGGTTATTGTGAAGGTGAAATGAGGTGCTGTCAGCGCAGATCCTGAGGCGCAGACTCTAGGTGCAGACTGTACATGTGTTGGTGGTTCCCTGTCACCTACCCTTCCTTCACATTTAGAGATGAAATGCACTGACCAGACTCTGAGAGGAATGAAGGGGACCCAAACTCAAGACACATTGGTATCATTTTCTTAAACACACACGCAGACAAGCATGCACACAGAGTATATTGACAAGAGAGGAAAGCTGAGAATTTGAATGAGATTTTATCCAAGGGTAACAAGTCCACTGTATGTTTGGATACAAAAGAAATTGTGTCAAAGGTGGATTGTTTATTTTGGAAAGTCACTAAGGCTTAAGTGTCACCACTATGGTTGTAGTTTTGCTTTGGTCATGGAGATCCAAGGGACCTAATTTTTTCCCCCTAGCAATGATGGAAATCACAAATAATCTTGTTTCTGAATCAGAGGCTGCAGGCTTCTTTCTTTGCAAAGAAAGAATGCTAAACTTTAAGAGTGTGTATGTTGTGCACATATGTTCAGTTATTTTTCAGTAGCAGCTGGTGAGGTTTGGGCCCAAAGTTGACTTGCTCTTCAGACTCAAGACTGCCCCACGATAGAATTCTCTTTGTGTTAAAAATTTGCATAAAAGAAAAAAGAAACTGAAACTTGGCCAAAAACAGTCCCTCAAACCTCCCACCCTAGTTCCACATAGCTGATATAGCAACTGGTATTAAACTGTAACCTGAACCTAAAGAGTTTTTGCAAATAAGATGAAAGCTACCATTTAAGGTTTTTCAATGGCACCAACTGGATTAGATCTGCTTCGGAGACAGGCGTCTTTTGACAATCCCTGGGAACTGTGTCTGCTTACTAGAAGGCAGAGTTGATTCATGCAAAGTCAATGAAAAATCTACATGCATAAAATCCAGTGGCTTGATATTCATGCTAGGCATTTTCCAAACAACTCTGGCTTTATTATCAGGGTTTCACACAGAGTAGCAGCATAGGTAGTGATTTGATATTAAAGTCTGAAAATCAAGGAACAAAATTAACCAAATTAATTCCTGACTCTAGAAGATCAGAAAAATTCTGTATCTTCCATAGCTATTTCTAAAACTAATAATTTAAACAGGACATTAAAAAAAAATCTGGAGCTGTTTATATCAATATTTGAGCATTTATACACACATAAGTGTGTGATCCTAACAACTTAGGTTCTTACAACTTGTATCATTTCTTGCAAGCTGCATCCCTTTCTTACAAATGCTGGGTAATTAGTACCAGCAGATGTTTTGATCCATGACGCTGATTAGCACATGTTTTTGACGATATATTGCCCTCCTATAGTGATCTCACAGGCACCAGCTCCCCCAGACCATGTGCTGTCAGTATTCAACACTTTTAAAGATTCCTCATGGGTAAAACTTGTTCAGCAGGAGCTGTAACAAACTGGCCTTGAAAAGAAGCCATTAGCTTTGTGGAAGGAAGAAAGTCTGGAATGAGTGAATTATTTATTGAGTGCCTTGTTTAATTGTCACAGAATAGGAAATTCTGCTAGATCTTTTTCACATATATTTCACAAATAGCCTAGGGATAAAATATTATATCTATATGACTAAGAATCTACAATGATCTTAATTAGCTACTTCACTTGCAAAGTAAAACTTGGAAACATTTTCGTTAACATATTCCTTTAATTTATACTCCTCTATTTCTTCTAATGCTGTCTATCCATCTTAAGTAGATTGTAAAATGTGTTTCCTATCAAAATGGATTCTAAAATCTAAATGAAAATAAAACTTTTTCTTTTAACTGCAAACTTATCTGAAACACTCCAATAATTCTTTTGGTTTATGTTTTATGATATTAATGGCCAACTATGATTTTCTGTAATTTAGAAAATCTTTGTATCTGGAAACCTCAAACAATGTAAACGACTCAGGGAGAAGATGATATTCTTTTCTGTTCCTTTTTCCCTGAGTTTGAGTAAGTTCACATTTGGTAGTTAGTTCTTTTCATATCATAAAATGTGGTTAGAAAATCTGAGACTTCATAGTAATGTGGAATTCTTATTCTGAAACCTTTCAATAAACTTCTGCAGCAGATTTAACTTTATACAACATTGCTCAGAAATGTACCATAAACTCATGACCTAACCAATAAGGGAGAATGAGATTACCATGACTGGCTTAGACCTAGATACTTATCAGGAGTGGCTATTTGATCAGAACCAGAGTTCTTTTAGTAAGGAGAAAGAAGTATACTGGGTAGGTGATCAACAGGATCTGCTATAAGTTGCAATGCATCAGGTCTGGCCAATCAGAATCTAATATTCAGGCATGTGCACAAGTCTGCTCAGAGCCCAGGAGCTGCCATAAAAATTGGCTGAGGCTTCTGGTGCAGAAGTGGACAATCTTCCCTCTTCAGCATGAATCTGAAAGTGAATAATTCTGGAGCTGCATCCATCATTTTGTTCTCAGGTGGAGACTGAGGCTGAATAATACAAACAGCTAATTCTTCCTGTGCATACAAAATGTACTCAGGCAGCGTTGTAAGTGCTTTTTGTATCTTAACTCATTTAATCATCACAACAGCCTATCAAGTTTATCACACTGCTGCTATGCCATGCCTGCTGCTCTTGTATTATACTGAATTTTTGAAGCTTATACAATGGAAGGAAGAACAAAGAGATAGAAACCAAGTCTTGATGCCATTGTTTGAGCTCTGAACTTAGCCATGCCTTATTCCATCACTTAGACTTTTCCATTACATGAGGCCATAAATATTCTTTCTTTTTAGCATGTCTGGTTGATTTTTATGTCACCTGCAGCAAAAAGTCCTAAATGACACTGAAACCACCAATCTAAGCTTTTCAACATGCAAATAAAACAACTTTTAATTAACATAGTCAAAATGTCATAGCTAATTTGTCAGAGGGGAATGCAGGCTCCAGACACCACGCTGAACAGTAACAACTGAGATTTATTGTGTGCTTCCTATATGCCAAGTACTTGTTCACAAACACCACTTCATTTCATCTGCAGCAATTCTGAAGGTCAGACTATTAGCATCCCCATTTGGCAGATAAGTTATCTGAGACTCAGGATGATACAAAACTTGCCTAAGGTCACACAGAACCTAAGTGGTAGAGTTGGGATTCAAATGTGGCTAGATGACCTGAGAATCTGAGCGCCATTCTTTGCTGAATACACCAGGCTGCCCATAGTTGGTGCCTACATTCTGGGCATAAAGCAATGGCCTTGACATAGATTCCCCCACCCCTGAGATGGCTCCCTCGTCTGCTTGTTGTTTGTGCTTGTTGTCTGCTTGTTTTTGCTTGTTGCTTTTGCTTGTTGTCTACTCAGGTTTTTTGCTTTTTGTCTGCTCATTTTCTGTTTGTTTTTTTCTTTAGGACGCACTGGGAACGGCACCAGGGACCTCCCTGTGGGAGGCGGGTGCTCAACTGCTTGAGCCACATCCACTTCCTGTTCATTTGTTTTTGCTCATCTGCTCATTGTTTTTCTTATTGTCTGCTCATTGTTTTTGCTTGATGTCTGCTTGTTGTTTTTGCTGGATGTCTGCTCATTGTTTGTTTGTCTTCCTTAGGACGCACTGGGAATAGAACCTGGGACCTACCATGTGGGAGGCAGGCACTCAACTGCTTGAGCCACATCTGTTCTCCTTGACATAGATTTTATGGGCTTATCTGGAGAAGTGCATTTAGCAGAATGGGCTTTACATTCTAACCTAAAAGTTAAAAAAGTATTAAAACCCCACTAAAATAATGCTTCTTTCTACTGATGCCTGGAATAAGATATAATGCAGACTTTCCTGCAAGGTTTTCATTCTGATTGACATGTTGCAAGAAGCCACATGATCCAGAGGAGAGCTGATGGAGTTGTTAGTCAGAATACATGGACTTTAAGTCTTGGTTTTCCCAATGAAAAACAATTTCATTTTAAGTCACCATTTAAATAATAAGACCTTAATTTCTCTCACTGAAAAATGAGAATAATATACTTGTCTTATCTAATTCAGAGTTGTTGTGAGGTTATTTGATAATGTATAATTGGTGAGTTCATATAAAGGATCATATTTTATTGGAAAGTTGTTTTTCTGCTTCACATTGGCAAATACAGAGATTTAGGCCTTACAGTTTTTAATTTAATTTTGATGACTTGGGAAGCAGAGACATTTACATAAAAGAAAAAGACAAAAAAAACCCAAAAAACCACAAAACTTGTTTTCCCTAGTTTAGTGGACTGTTAGAGCTCAGAGCTTAGCATATAACCCTACTGAAGCCAAGTGAATGCAATGAGAATGAACATCAGCATTTGAAATTTCTCACTGGCACCAAAAAGAGTAAAGCAACTCATCAAACAAAAGAATAGATATTTTTTTTCCCCAGGAGTGGAGTCAGCATCTCTCAAACGTGCAGTACAAATACAGGTTTCAAAAAACAAGGGGAGAAGCAAATTGGGGCAAAATCAAAATGTCTGTGATTGGCAATTCTGGAAGCTATAGTTTTCTCTTCATTCACAAACACTCACTACTGATGTCCTTTGGCAAAGACCCAATTGTAGAAACAACGATAATGCCAGTATCAGTCCCCTGAGGTGTATTCTGCCTCCTCAAGTCCATTTCACTACACTGCCCCCACCACACCCTCAAATGTGCATATCCTCCCCCATACACATAGCAAGTTAAGAGGCTAACACATCTGGAGCTTAAAGTCATTTAGGAAAGTCCTTATAATGGCAACATCACTGTTGCAATGGTCCTCATCATTGTCATCACCTTGTTTGTCATCACAGTCATCATCATCATCATCATCATCATCATCATCATAATCATCTCTAACATTTACATATAGTCCTTTGGAGTGATAAAGGGCTCTCCTGTGAAATGCTCACAGTCAACTTGCGTGGTGAGTAGAGCCACTGTTATATATAACTCCTGGTTTAATGCAAAGAGGAAAGACTTTCTAATTAAAAGATTTTAGGCCAAGTTCTGGCTCAGCTTAGTTAAGTTCCACACATACAGAGTAAGTACCGCTTTGCAACAGGAACTGTGATTGATGCCAGGCCTTCCCAGACCTGAAGAGCAGCTGTTGTCCCCAGAGGGTCCATGAGCTGCCTCTTCTTCTGCCTTACAATGCCAACAGTATCTGCGGTAGACAGGGGGATTTCAATCTTGTGTCCTAGGGCCTCAAGGAGTTCACAAAAAGGGAAACAAGTTTTTGTCGATATTTCAGACCTTAGCCTGGCAAGGTTCACCTTGACTCTGGGAAAGATTGCACAGGCTAATGATTTCATGCACAGAATAGACTTTTTGAAGGGTCAGTTTTGTAGATAGATTTTCCATATGAGCATAATAAAGAGTAGCAGGGGGTTGTGCACTTTAATTCGCACAGGGCATCCAAAAGGAGCTTCCTTTAACATGTCTGTCCATCGTTTGCTGCTGCTTCATCCAGCTCATTCAGTCCACAGTGCTAAAAGTTCCCCAGGCAGCACTTTCCAAAAGTGCCAGAAATTGTGGTGTCATAAGCCTGCTTGCTGCACACAAGCCACATTATTCTCAATTTTGTTTTCAATTCCAACACAAATGTGTTTGCAGATCTGAGTATGAGCTCCCAAGGGCCTGCCAAGGATTTCTATTTGGGGAAGCCAAGAGGCTTCTGTAAACTGAGGAGTTAGCTAAAAGAAAATTTTCCTCAGAAGGCCACAAACATGCATTCTAGAATTTCTCTTTAAGGGAGCAGCATTTCATTTGCAGAAATTGATAACATGATAGCCAGGAAAGGAGGGAGCCTTTTATTTTGCTCAGGTTCAAAAAGCAGAGCCAAGGCAAGCACAGTGGCTGCCCTGGGTGAAAAATGGCCCTCACCACATCCTAGCACCATTATAAACATGAGCAAGCTCCAGCTATAGAACACTTGCCTGTCAAAGCTGTCTGCCTGCCCTTCTACTAGACTCTGTACAGGGTCTCAGCTCTTACTTGACATTTTACAGTGGCTCAGCAATTCGCCACAGATGGAAGGAACCAGCTCTTGAGAACTCAGACTTGTTGGTGATAGAAGTAAAAAATTATTTCAGCCATAATTATGTAAATCCTTTTTAACTTTTTGTCAATGGTTCAGGTAACTTCTAACGAAATGCAACAGGGCAAAAGATGGGGATTCACCCTGAGGGTACAGATCTCAGGGTACTTTTAAAATGGTTGCGGTGGGGGTAGGGACTGTGGAGTTAATGCTTAAACTGTACAGAGTTTCTATTTGGGGTGATGGAAGAGTTTTAGTAACGGATGGTGATGATGGTAACTATTGTGAACATAGTTAATAGCACTGAATTAAATATTTGAATGTGGTTAAAAGGAAAAATTTTAGAATAAGGGCAAAAAAAAAAAAAAAGAAAACATAGAACTGTACAACACAAACAAGGAAACCTGATGTAAACCAGGAACTATAGTTAATTGTACAATTATAATAATATTGTTTCATTACTTTTAGCAAATGTACCACACTAATGCAAGGTGTTAGTAATAAGAGGAGTATATGGGAACTCTGTATTTTCTGTGTGATTTTTTTCTATAAACCTACAACTTCTCTAATAGAAATATATATATTTAAAGCTAACATAAAGGCAATGACAGAAAAGTTCATTCATAAGGGAGCCCAGAAGAGTTTTTCTTTCCACTTGCTCTGCCCAGGTGAGTGGTCTGCATAAACAATTGGCTCCATATAGATGGCTGAGCAAAGGCTTCTGAAGCCCTGATACCTTCTCCCTCACCTGTCACTCTAATGCTCAAGGCAGAACAAGGTCCTAAAAATAACTGTTTGGGAGACCTGCCTGTGTTCCTAGAGCTTCAGGCAGTCTGATCACATTTATTTGGCCCTTGATGTGGACTGTCATAAAATGATACAATTATCCAGGGAACCAATGAGTTCCTGTGTTGCTCTCTTATAAAAAGCCAGGAAAATGAAACCTGCTCTCATTTATGTACAGGCTATTTTAGCTTCCATTGCTTTAAAAATATTGGAAAAATCATAATTTGCAAGTAGAATATCAGTAATACTTTTTATCCTCCCTACCCCCAGAATCTCAGTTGCACGTTAAGGTTTTCTAAGTGTATAAATTGGGCAGTAGAGCAATGTATCAACTTTTTAAATTGAGGTAAAATTTGAATATAGAGAACACATAGATTGTAAGTATAAACTGTGATGATTTGTACAAATGTAAAACAAGATATAAAACCTTTTCATCATTCCTCAGAATACCCCAACACTCATTCCATCCAAGTCAAACCTTTGCATATGCAATCACTGTTCTGATTTCAATCATCATAAAATAATTTTGCCTCTTCTTGAACATCGTATAAGTGGATTCATGTAGTATATACTCTTTTGTGTCTGTGTTCTTTCATTCAGCCTCAAGTTTCTGAGACTCACTTATATGTGAAACAGTATATATTCCTTTTTGTTTCTTAGTAGTACTTCATTGTATGAATATATCACAATTTATTTATCTATTTTCCAGCTGATGAAATTCAGGTTGTTTCATTTTTGCTATTATGAATAAAGCTGTTAGGAACATTTACATACAGGTCTTTCTGTAGACATATATTTTAATTTCCCTTGGGTAAATACCTAAGAGTGAAATTGCAGGGCTATAATATAAGTATATTGCTCATCTTTATAAGAAAATGCCAAAAAGTTTCCCAGAATGGTTGCCCCATTTTCTCAACTGCAATTACTAGAGTTCCCATTTGGTGTTTTCAGTCTTCTCTGTCATCCTTGTGGTTTTGAAGTGGTAGCTCATTATTGATTTAATTTGCACATCCCTGATCATTAATGATGTTGACCATCTTTTTCATGTGTTTGTTGAACATTGTATATCTTTCTTCGTGAAGATTGCTCATATCTTTTGTCCATTTTCTAAAAAAAAAAAATCAATCCATTTGTCTTTTTAACAATTGAATTTTCAGGGATTCTTTCTATATTCTGAATAGAAGTTATAATTTAGATATATGTATTGCAAATATTTTCTTCCATTCTGTGGCTAGCATGTCTACTTTCTTAAAGGTATTCTTTGGATAAGCAAAAGATTTTTATAAATTTTGATCAAGTTCAATTTATCAGTTATTGGTCCTAAGAAGTATTTGCCTAGTTAAGATCCCAAAGACACTCTCCTATGTTTCTTCTAAAAGCTTCTAGAAGTCTTTACATTTACTAACTGAACCCCCCCCCCCAAGCTCAAGTCCATAACGCATCCTCTTCTGAAGCATAAACTGCCAAATGAAGTCTTAGAGCACAAAAAGCATGTTGGGGATTCGGTAGCTTTGTTGGTCCCGAGTATCAGCGCATCATCATTCACAGAATGACCAGTGTGAGGAGGTTCAAGGCCTTAATTTTGGTGTTATTTTTGGAGATGTCTTGGGTTTCTGTAGTTTTGGCTTCCTCTAGGATCACAGTCATGTAGCAAAAGCTGCCAAGCTAAACTTTTCCCTGGGTGAGAAAGCACGTGTTTACCCACGTGCAAAACCTGAGCTTCAGTGTCTTGCTGTAATTGCATCTGTAAAACCTCTTCCTCAAATATTACTCTTTGCCTCCGTGGAAAAACAGCATCTTTAGCAAAAAGGACAAGTGGGTAAAGGTTTTCCCCACATCACCAGAGGGGTAGTATTTAAAAATGGAAGTGGCTTGTGTAACCTACTTTTCTTTGGTTTTAAAATAACACAGCTCATAGATGTGCATTTGTTTTTAATTCTTGGCCCTGTGACCCCTGCTCCTGTTTTACTTGATAAATTTCATCTTGCCTTCCACAAGCAGCCATTCAATTCTCAGCTTTTTCTACCATGTTTCATCAAGCTTGTTTAAGGTAAGTTACCAGTTCTCTGGACTGAGCAGTTGTATTGAGAAGAAGAAAAGTGTGTCAGTAATATTTTACTACTTAGAATTCCAAGTTTAAATTATTTTTATAGCTGTATAATATTAATTGCTACTACAATTAGGCAGTGTAGTATAGATGATAACACCTAGAGTCCCTACCTACTTTCTAAAAAGGGGGTTCTTTGAATTTCTTTTTGTTCCATGGCCAAATCTGAGTTAAAATACAACAAAGAAAAATAAACCTTTTAGACCAGCTGTTTTGCCCACTTAAGCACATGTATGTGTATGCATGCACAGATCTCTCTAGAACTAATACAGAGATCACTAAGCTTGAAAACAAAGAAGTTATTAAGGACATTGAAAATTAACTTAAGAACCCAAGAAGAAACATTGTGTTATTTGAATTAATGAGAAAAAAAATAGTTCCATTGAAAGATTTTAGGATTCCTGACAAAGTGCTGGCAGATATATAATATAGAGATGGAAAACCAATATGCATATACCATACAAACACACATTTTGGTTGGTTTTTTTTTCAAAATATGAAATTTCATTAATCTTAATTTTTCCCTAAAAATTACAAAAAGGAAGTGCATGCTTATTGTAAAATTTCAAATAATACATAAATATATAAAGGAAAAAAATAGTGGCTCTTATCGCTAAATAATCTTATCTTAAGGAAACCAATATCAATAGTTTGGTGTATATCCACTTATACAAACATATAATAACATTTATAACTATAATTTATTATATTTTTCTGTCTTTCTCTTTTAAACAGAAATTGAATCATGCCATGTGCATATTACCTTGACATTTGCTTTTGTTGCTTAATAATATATTATGGACATTTCCCAGGTCAATATACATATAGATGTGAATTATTTTCTTTAATAACAGCATGAAAATGGATTTACTTACCACTTCTCTGTTGGTTGATGCATTTATGTTGTTTGTTGATCGATTTAAGTGCCTCTTTCAAAATAATCTTGTTTTTTTGATAAAAATGATTGATATATATTATACAAAGATCATATAACACAGAATAATACTTTGAATAGAGGGGAAAATACAATTGCCCAAATTCCACCTGCACCAAAATAATCCCTATCATCATCTGGTCAATACCATCCCAGATAGATATATGCAAATAGATAGAAGGACGTGTAGGTAGGTAGATAGACGGTTGGATGGATGGATGGTTGGATGGATGGATAGATAGATAGATAGATAGATAGATAGATAGATAGATAGATAGATAGATAGATAGATAGAGATGATAGGCAGATAGAGAGATATAATTCTACAAAAAGCTCATACATACCATTTTTATTGAAAACGCTATGTTTATTATAACTCAATGAGAAAAGAAACATGAAAAAAAAAGTAATTGCTGAACTTTAGAGAGCTATTTTTTCCCAGCAGGAGTTGAGAGATCACTCAGATTTTTAAAATAGTTTGAAAATCATTAAGAGGCCATGACCATTATATTTTATTACATATTTTAACCTCATGCAATATTTATCAACCCCTTGTGAATAAGAAGTCTATGCTCTCATTCTGCCAATGCCCCTCCTATGTTCATTTAATCATACCATTATTTTCCCATTGTCAAAATTTATAAAATTTACATCCAATTCTTAAACCATATTTCCCACAATCATTTAGATCCAGTTGTATATATTTTTTTGAAGCAGTTGTATATTAAAAGCATTTATTCATTGCTCACCAAGAATGTTCTTGCTAAAATTTCTCCAGTGCTGAATTCTTTTATCTTGATTAATCATTGAGAGAGGGAATTTATCTTCAAGTGTATTTCTCAAAACTTGCAAAGCATTCACTGAGTTCTTGCATGTCTGTCTTTGGAAGACAATTACACTTGGTTAAGATTTCTGAATCACACTTTATTCATTATTTCCCTTATAAATTTATAAACATCCTTTCAGTATCTCCTGGCATCCCAAAATCTGGTAGAGAATTTTCTCCCTTTTCGAGGACCAGTTTACCCGCATACCTCTAGGTTCATTCTTAAAATTTGGTAACAACAGTAGCTTACATACCAGGGTTAAGCAATATTCATTTTTCCCAGGTGTCTCAGTTTCACAGCTGAGAACACAAGTACCACAAAATGGGTTGGCTCAAACAACAAGAATTTTTGGCTCACGGTTTTGAGGCTAGGAGAAGTGCAAAATCCAGGTGTCAGCAAGACAATGCTTTGTCTCTGAAGACAGGCATTCTGGGCCTGATTCCGGTGATATGAGGGTCCTTGGCTTTTGTCACAAAGCAATGAAAATGTCCTCTCCTTTCTCTTCCAGTTTCCACTAACTTCCAATTTCTTGCCTCTCCCTGTGGCCTTTTAAAATAAGGCTCCAAGTAACAAGATTAGGACACACCCTGATTCTGTTGGGCCACACCTTAACTAAAAATCACATCTTCAGAAAGGCCCTGTTTACAATGAGCTTATGCTCACAGGAATGAAGGACAGATTAATAACATGTTTTACTGGAGTACGTAATTCAACCTATCATACCAGGCCATGCTGTTACGTTTCAATCTGCAATTTAAAGCCTTTGTTTCTCGAAAGTTCTTATTCTAGAATATGTATTTCTAGAATATCTCATTGAATACATATATACCCATTTTTTTCTGTTCTCTTTAAGAACACCAGTTTCAGTCATGCTGTATTACAAGGGTAATCTGTCTCTATTTTTTTCATTTTTCATTTTACAATTTCCTCAAGCTTGTCCTCCATGCTCCTGAATGTGTTTCCATGTATGTATAATGAGACAATCTGTATAAATGGTTTTATTTTCTTTTTGCATTTATTTTCTCTAGCTCTGCCACCTCACGTTTTATGTCCTATAACTGTATCAACTCTCTTTTTCTTTTTTTAAAGATTTATTTATTTATTCCCCCTGCCCCCTGCCTCGTTGTTTTGCACATGCTGTCTGCTTTGTCTGTGTTCTTCTGTGATTGTCTTCTCATTAGGTGGCACCGGGAACCGATCCTGGGACCTTCCAGTGTGGGAGAGAGGCACTCAATCTCTTGCACCACCTCAGTTCCCTGGTCTGCTGCGTCTCTTATTGTCTCTCCTCTGTGTCTCTTTTCGTTGTGTCATCTTGCTGAGCCAGCATTCCATGCAAGCAAGCTTGCCTTTCACCAGGAGGCCCCAGGAATCAAACCCTGGACTTCCCATATGGTTCAATTGCTTGAGCCACATCCATTTCCTCACCTCTCTTTTAATCAGTCTCTTGAATCTCTTTGAGTCCTTCATAGTATCTATGCACTTACTTATTTCTTTGAGCAATGGTGTAATATTTCTCTGATTCGTTTAGTCTTTTTTACTTAATTTCTTCTCTCTCTGCACCACTCTTTTCTAGTGTGTACATATATATAAATGGTCATGCACTGGTTATTACTCAGATTATTACTCATCTTTTCATGAGTACCATGATTAAGTTCCTGTGTCAACTTGGCCAGGTTATGGTATTCAGTTGGTCAAGCAAGCACTGGCCTGTTGGAGATATTTAATGGATTTCAATCATCAGTAAGTTTATTGCATCTATGGCTAATTACATCTACAGTCAACAAAGGAGACTTTCAGCCATGAGAGGTCTCATCCAATCAGTTGGCAGCCTTAAAAGGAGAAGTGATGATGGAAATCATCTCTACTTTAGCCAGCTAACTTCTCCTGAGAAATTGAGTCCCCAGCTTGCCCATGCCCACAGTCAGTTGAGCCAATTCACATAAATATCTTATAATATCTATACAACACACACACTCACACACACACACACATCTTGTCCATTCTGTTTCCCTAAAGAACCCTGACTCATACAAGCACGAACTGCTATTTGCAGGGAGAGGGAAAAACAGTTGTAATACAGGGGCTTTTTCAGGACTTGGGAATCGTCCTGAATGACAGTGCAATGACAGATACAGGCCATTTTACATCATCCCATAACATGCAGAACTGTGTGGGAGAGAGTGCAGACTACCATATGAACTATGGTCCATGCTTAATGGCAAAGCCCCAGGATGCGTTTATCAATTGCAATGAATGTGCCACACTAATGAAAGATGTTTATATGGGAGGGAGTGGGAGGTGTGGGGAGAGGGGCATATGGGATTCCCTATATATTTTTTATAACATTTATGTAATCTAAGTATCTTTTTAAAAAGTATATTATTAAAAAAAAGAATATGAAAACAGGTAGGAGTGAAAAGAGGCAGTTTGTACCTTTGAGGTTTTTGTTCATTGCCACTGCATCTCACACACGTGCTATATTATATTCTCTGAGATCACCTCTCCCTTCAGTTTGTGGGGTTGTAGGTATTGTGATTGCATGACGGCTGCTCTCCTTCCTTTCTTTACCCAGGCCTTGCCAGCTGTCAAGAGAGGTCATAGCTAATAAGCATAGTGTCTCTGTGCTTGCACCTTGTCTTCAGTTTCCTCTCCACTAGCATGGCTGATGCACTCTCCTCAAACAACCATGCCTTTCAAGGAGGTAAATCTTCATTGGTCTCATCCTTCTTGCCAAGCAATTCATTTAGCTATGGGCTTGCGATGCAACTTTTACCAATGAGACACAAGAGGAAGTCTTCTGGAGACTTCTGTGAAGCTTTATGCTATTTTTAGAAAAGAATACAAGACAGCAGTGTAACTCTTCCCGTTGTGTGATGATACAATGCTTATTAGCATTGCAGCAGGCATTTTTCTCTCGGGAAATATAAAGGATTCACAGATAGATGCTGGGGAATTAAACATACCACTTATTATTTGAGAAAATACATCTGTCTCATTTTTGAGATATATTTTGTTATAGTTTATGTCACTTTCAAGGAAATAAGCCCTAATTGACAAAAAATGTTGTAAAGTAATATTCTCTTTCCTTTTATAAGATTTGGCTCTCTTAGCCTATCTTTAATTTCCAACTTTGAAAGAGACATGAGAAGACAGAAGTAAAGAATGGCAATCAGCACTTGGCATTAGAGTTGAATAGCAGTTAGCTACTGTTCTTGCTAGCTAGAGAATTTACACTAATAAAGGTATGATGGTTAGGCTGATGTGCCACCTTGGCCAGGTAATGGTGCCCAGTTGTTTGGTCAAGCAAGCACTGTGCTAGTTGTAATACAAGGGCTTTTCATGGACTTGTCATCAGTGAGTTGATTGCATGCATGGCTGATTATACCTACAATCAACAGAGGACATTGCCTCAACAATGAGAGACATCTCATCCAATTCAAGGCCTTAAAATGAGAAGTGATTTCAGCATTTAGGTAGAGAATTCCCATCTCCACTTTGGATAGCCAACGTCTCCTGGGGAACTCAACGAGGACCTTCATAGACATTCCTGGCTTGCAGCCTGCCCTATGGAATTTGGACTTGTGCATCCCCATAGTCACATGAGACAATTTTATAAAATCTCATACTATTTACAGATATCTCCTGTTGGTTCTGTTTCCCTAGAAAACTCTAATACATGGCGGAAGCCTCTACTTAGGTAATGGCAAATTTTGTCATGGAAAAACGTTGGCACAGTGTTTAGACTCATATTTGTCTTAAACACACATCCCCCGACACACAGAAATCTTTATTTTAATGTAAATCTGCCAACTGTTAAAGCTTGGCTCATAGTTTTTTGTTGTTGTTGTTGTTGTTGTTGTTTTAATATCAGCCGAAGCAAAAACACAAAAAACTTTGTGCCTATTTCAGCACATGACCATGACTGCAACTCTACTCTAAAGTGAAACTCATTAGATAGGCTTTTTGGACTATAATATCTATCAAAAAAACTTTTTTATTATTGAATTTTTTCAAATATATAAAAGGTAGCAGAATAATATCATGAACCCCCAAGATCTCATCACCCAGCTTCAATAATTATTAACACATGGTCATTCGTGTTCAGTACAAACCCTGCCTCTTTCTATCATGCCTTTATTATTTTTAAGCAATCCTAGACATAATATCATTTTGTCCATTAAATATTGTATATATCTCTAAAAGTAAGGACACTTTCAAAACATAATCTATACATTATTAAACCTAAAAATTAACAATAATTTCTTAATATCTTCAAATATCCAGTGTTCAAATTTCTAATTTTATCACTCTTTTCCTGTAGTTTTAAAATTTGTGTTTGAATCAAGATACAAATAAGATCCTTTTTTGCCATTGGTTGTTATTTCTCTTGTGTCTCTTTTAATCTATAGGTTCCTCACCATCTCTCTTTCTCTCTGTTTGTTTCTTGCATTTTCATTTTGTTGTCTTCCCTATTGAAATCCCTGAGATGTTTATCCTATCAAATTTCTAACAATCTCTCTATTGTTGATTGCATCCTTATGGTGGTGTTTAACATGGTTTATTTGTTTCCTGTATGTCTGTAAATTGTGTTTAGGTATAGAAGTGTGATTAGTTTCAGGTTTGATTTTTTTTCAAAAAGACAAAAACTAAGTGAAACTGTGTTCTTCTCTCTGAGGATGCTAATGTGCAGTTGATCTTTTGGAGATTTTAGCAGCCATTCACCATCATTACATAAAATTCATTATATAAATTAATAGGTTTTCAAAATACGGATATTCTATCATGCTTCTTTATTTATTGGCTATAATATTTCCATAAAGAGAAAATTGACATAATCAATTATTTGATTACCCAGTGGAATAATTTATATGGAAAAATGAGGTTAAATGTTTGATTCATTTCCTTACCAGTTTTCAAAACAATGAATTTTTTCACTAACATCCTCTGATGGTGACTGTCTTAGTTTGCCAAAAGGCTGCCAAGTTTCAGAAATGGGTTAGCTTTAATAAAGGGGGTTTATTTGGGGTTAAAGCTTATAGTTCTGTGGCTGTGAAAAGTCCAGATCAAGGCGCCATCAGAAATGCTTTCTCACCAAAGTCAGCTACTGTTGATCCTGGTGTCCTGCTACATGGCTATTAAGCATTTGGCAGGACTCATCTACTCAGCCCTGGGCTGCTCCGTGGGCCCAGCCTCTTAGGGCCTTCGTGCCTAAGCGATCCTCACGTCCTCCCTCACGTGGCAGGATCAAATATGGTGGAGCTCCCTTTGTCTGTGTGTCTCCACTTAGATTAATTCCACTAAGACAGCAGAGACTCAACCTGAATCACGCCTCACTGACGTAGTCCAGTCAAAAGGGTCTCACACCCACAGGAATAGAGAGTTCAAAAACATAATCCTTCTCTTTTTGGGATTATTAAAAGAACTTCCAATTGTCACGTGACCAATTCACTTTATTTTTACCATCACCTTGAATTCAAAGATTTAAACTTACTTAATGTATTTCAATCTATTGCAATTCTATCCTTATTAATGATAAAATAATAACACTTTTTGCCATTTGGATCCTCTTGATTTTTGCTCTGGGTCTTTCATAATGCCCTTGCTATCTGATATGAGGAGATGGTGTCAACTTATCTTATATATTTCCTGTATTTTCCTTGTTTTCCCAAGGTGTCCTGGATTCTTTCATTTGGAAATGTTACTTGGAGACCACTTATCTGAGTGCTAGGGATCTATAATGTCACTGTTTTGATAAATTGTTTATAGAACTTTTCAAAAGACAGAGCTAGAAAATGTATAAATGAGAGATAAAATATGTCACAAGCTTATATTGATGCTTTCAATTTAAATTCAGGACAACTGGGTTTTTGCTTAACTTTTTCTGTCTTATATCTGTCTCTTTTCTCTTGAGCTAGAATCCTGGTACTCAATCATACTATTCTTTTGTCCCACAACACCTACACAATAGTATCAGTATAATGACACCACATTACAACAACAAAAGGAAAACTGAAAATGGCTTAAAAGTTTTGTAGTTCCTCTTGGATCTGACTAGGGAGACACAGTCAAATTCGTCCATTTAAAAAATAACTTGGAAGAATTCCTCCCTGTGTAGTTATGACATCAAATGGTACTCACTTAAGTTCATTCACCTAAACTTAACTTTTGAATTTTAGGCATTGCTTTTTTGTCAATTTAATTTTATTTAATAGTTAGGTAAAATCTTTCCAAGTTTCCAAAGTCAAATCTACAAAACAAGGTATTCAAAGGTCCAACTACTATCACTCTCACCCTATTCTCTCTCTCATCACATGTATAACCATCAATTTTTTAATGGCTTATCCTTCTAAAATTTTCCTAAAGTATAAATATATATACATACATATTTCCCTAAATTATAAATATATTTATATTCATATCTATATTTATATATAGCCTATTTAAAGAGTAGCATAATATGCATACACTCCTCCATCTTTTTCTTTTTAATTTAACAATGTATCCTGAAGATCACTCCATACTAGTATAAAGAGATAGTCTTCCTTCCTCTGAACAAAAACTGTTTTGAGAAGTATTATAGATATACAATAAACTACACATATTTAAAGCATATCATTTGATAAGTTTTAACGTATGTATTGATATAGATTGAATTGTATATCCCTGTTTGAATGTTTTCTCAGTCTTGGACTGCATTCTGATGGATGTGAACTCATTGTAAACAAGATAAATTAAGGTGTAGCCTAACAAAATCAGGTTGGGTTTTACTCTGGAACACGGGAGTCCTTCAAAAAAGAGTGAAAGTTAGACAGAGAGAAGCCATGGGGAACAGCCAGGAGCTGGAAGTCAATGGAGCCTGGAAGGAAAAGATGACTATCAGGTGCCTTGCCATGTGACAGAAAAGCAAGGACCAAGGATCACCATCAGCCAGCCCCAGAACACCACAGTCTTCTGGGAGAAAGCATTGCCTTGTTGATGCCTTGATTCGGGTCTTCTCCTAGACTCAAAATCCTGAGCCAATAAATTCCTATTGTTTAAGCCAACCTATTATAAGGTATTTGTTTTAACTAAATACCTTAGGAAACTAAAGCATGTGTATACCTGTGAATTCATGACTACATTCAAGATAATGAACATATCCACCACTCCTAAAAGTTTCCTTATGCATTGTAATCTTTCCCTCTTGCCCCTTGTCCCACCTTCTCCATCCATCCCCAGACAGCCACTGATATGCTTCCTGTTAATATAAATTAATTTGCATTTTTAAAAAATTTATATGAGTAGATCATATAGTATCTTTCTTCCTTGATCCTTTCACCTCGCATGATTATTCTGAAAGTCATACATATTGCTGCATGTATCAATAATTGACTCATTTTTATTGTTGAGTAGCAGTCCATTGTATGGATAAACCACAATTTGTTTGTAAACTCACCTGTTGATGGACAGTTGGGTTGTTACAGTTTTTCACTTTTACAAATTAAACTGTGATGTACAAATTTTTGAATATGCTCTCATTTCTCTTGAGTAAATACTTAGAAGTGGAATTCCTAGATCATATAATAAGTATATGCTTAAAATTTTAAGCTACTGCAAAATTGTTTTCCAAAATGTTTGCACCAGTTTATATGCCCACCCAGAATGTGTGAGCAATCCAATTCCTTCACAACATGTGATATAGTCAGTCTTTTTTATTTTAGCCTTTTTACATAGTGGTATAGTGCCTTTAATTTTCATTTCCCTGATGATTACTGGTATTTAGCTCCTTGTCATGTGCTTATTTGCCATCCATATATCCTCTTTGATGACATGTCTGTTCAAATTGTTTGCCCCTATGTATATTCAGTCATTCAAGCACCATTTGTCAAAAAGACCATCCATTCTTCACTGAATTGCCTTTGCACTTTTGTCAAAAATCAGTTGGTCTTATATGTGTGGATCTATTTATGGACTCTAATAAGTTCCAATGATCTCGTTTTCTATTTTTACAACTATGCCACACTATCTTGATTACTGTATCTTAAAATAAGGCTTAAAATCAGGCAGTGTTAGTCCTCCAACTTTGATCTTTTCTAACTTTGTTTTGGTTATTCTAGGTCTTTGAATTTCTATATGAATATTATACTGTTTATTAATTTCTACAAAAAAATTTCTGGCATTTTTATTGAGAGTGCATTGAATCTATAGATCATTTTGGGGTCACTTGACATCTTAATATTGAGTCTTTTGACTCAAGAACAAGGCATATCCCTTCATGTATTTAGGTCTTCTTTAATCTCTTTCAGCAATGCATTTAGTTACCAATGTACAGGTATTGCAGATATATCTCTAATCATTTCAAGTGTTTTGATGCTATTGCATATTATGTTGTTACATGAGAGTCACTTACCACTTGTTTATTTCTAGTATACACAAATATAGTTGATTTTTTTTTTACAATAGTCTTGTCCAACTTCTTAGTTCTAGATGCTTTTTTGTAGTTTCCATCAGATTTTTTATAGATATGTTTGTCATATCTGTTGTCAGTGAATAAATATAGTTTTACTTCTTCCTTTCCAATCTGTATTCCTTTTATTTATTACAGTAATTTCTGAGAATTGACAATATCCTCCCCTTTCTACATCTTTAAATGATTCTGAAAGTGTGTTTTGTGTTAGCGCTCTGAAGTAAGCTGTGTGAATGTTCTGTTTTCTTATCTAAACTTTAAACATGTGATGAGGCCAGGTGTATATGTGTGTGTGTGTGTATTTTTTTTTTTTCATTTAAAGTCCATCAAAATTCCCTGTACATAGCATATGCCTTATGCACGTATGATGAGCAACTATTTTGATCACTAGTGTGCAGAAACAAATGAAGTAATTCAATTGCCTATTTTGTTCATATTGATAGTTAACATTTTAAACAAAATGCTTGGTGGAAATCCTTTATCCTATCATTTTTTATTATTTTATAAACTTACCAAGTGGAAGAAATATTGTTATGTTCCCACTTTGTTCTCCAGTTGCAAGTACAATTCCTCAGAATGCAAGGGGAGAACAACAACTCTAATCCAACCTTTCTATCTGCTGGGCTGTACACTGCAGTGGGTTAAGAGCACAGAGCCTGAAAGCAGCATGATTAGCCTTAGCATTCCTACCCTTCTACAAAACGTTGGGCAAATGAATCTCTATGTGCCTCAGTAAAATGTGGATAATAACAGTACCAATTTCATACCTCATTTGAGATTTAACATTCTGTTGCTGGGATTATAGAAGAAAAAAATAATTACAAAAATTAAAAAAATAAACTTCTAGTTTGAAGACTGAGTAACATACTCACCAGGACAAGAACTAATTTGAAACTATATAACGTTCAACAATTTTTTTTTTCTATTTTATGTGAACTGTGCATATTTTTTAAAATGCAGAGCCAATTTATTTTGGATTAATTTTGCCATGAAGGAAGACAATGTCACAATTTAAGGCAGGCTTTCAAATTTATGCAAATTTAAGATGTCATATTTTTAAAAATCTTGCTTCTAAGCTCTGTGCTTAGAAATTGGACATACAGTAACCATAAAAATTTTAAAAATAGTTGCAATTGACTTAATCCATTCAATAAATCCATTTAAGTCATAGCTGATTGGCATGCATTTTCTGTAACAATTGCCTTTTGTAACCCACCATAAAATATATCAGCATTTCTATGAGCAAAGTAATTTTGAGCCCTAGTTTAAATGATCCCTTTAATAGGAACAAATATTAATGGAGCTCCAACTATGTGTTGGACATTGTTTTAAATGGCTTGTTTACATTTTCAAATCTAATACTCATAATAACCATGTAAGAGGTAAGCTGGGTATTATAATCCTCATTTAATACAAAAGGAAATGGAAGCTTGGAGATGTTAAATAACTTTCCCATAGTTACTTAGATTATGGCAGAGCTAAGATTCAAACTCACTCTCAATTTTTTCCATTATACATTTTGGTCTCTTTTTTCTGAAAACACACACACACACATGCACACACACACACTGCCCTGGCAGCTGGACAAAGAACTCCTTTTTCCTTTGGAACTTTGAATTTCCAAAGGATCACATCTGTTTTTCAAGCTATAGCACTTATTATTATTCATTGTATTTTAGTTTTATGAGTCTATCTCTCCCATTAGACCATGAGCTCCTTGAAAGTAGGTCCATGTCTTATTCATTTTTATAAACACTGTAGCAAATATTACCAGTCACATATAGTGTTTTAAAATTCTGTTGAACTTTACTCTTATAAGATTCTTATCATTTTCTTTGGAGGGTGATAGATGTCTAGGGGAGTTTATTGGGAGACTTTTTTCTAAGTCTCACATCTGCACCTTAATTTTCTAACATCTGATAGATAAAGCTAAAGATCCACATTTGTTTTGTGTTGGGTCTTTTAGTGCACAAAGAATAAAATCTGGTTGATCTTAATTTGCAAAATGCTTAGACTGGGAGAAAGGAGCCCAAGACCAGGAATGTTACCTGAGAAACAGTTCTTAGGTTGAGGGCTGGGAAGAAGAATGAGTATGAGTGGTTGTTTACTCTCTTTCTTTCCATTTATTTTTCTCCAATCCTACCAATATTGTTACTGCAGATCATATTCTATGGGATGGAGGAGGAGAGTATGTATATGGTCAAAGACAAGAATGAGATCCACAGACTGAGAAGAAGGGAGAAAAATCTGAACTTGTATCAGCTGATAAAGAAATATAATTGCTGTCTATGACCATCTTGTTGCAGGGCCTGTTTCTGGAAATCATTTTTATTCAAGCACCAACATGATGAAAAAATATATAATGGGCCAAATGCTGGCCATTCATGTGAGCAGTAATAATGACGTTAAAGTAAGAGGATCTCTCGAGTAGATTATATCTGTAAGGTTTGGATGGGTTGGGAGAAGGGGTATAAAGAAAGCCTTCTTGGACGATCCTGATGGCCAGGCCAAGTTGGGATGAGGTATTTCTCAAAGTTGTCCCTGAAGATGTTACCATCAAGGAGAAGTGGAGTAGTAGTCAAGATCTTAATTATAGAAATAAGGATGTATACTGAATGAAAAAGAAAGGATGGTAGCCATGGACATCCAAGAGTGTTAAGAGAAATAAGATGTGATGCACCTTCTCTGCAGGGGCCACCAGGATGAGCAGGTATGACCACTTCAGGCACTCTTCTGCCTCACAATAATATACCCACTTCCCAGTGTAGCCTTGGGTGCCTCTTCTATTAGAATAAAGTTAACAGGGTCTAATTAGCTCATATATACTCTAAGTATTAAACAAATAAGTTCTTATGAATTCAACAGTTAAAAAAGATTAATTTAACTTTTGTAACTTTTTTTCTAGTAGCCTGGCTGATATTCATACAAGTCAACACAATGTGCTATACCTAAATATGAATACTAAGGATACCAAGGATATCTTTTATTTCAAGGATAACACCACCCTAAACATATGCTATTGGAAACCTAAAGATGGCCCTGAAAAACATGTTTTTTTTACATGTATAAAAAGCCAGAATGATTGTGGCTGTATGAACATGAACTTCACTGTCAATGCATCCATGAATGTAATTTTTTAAACAATTTTACTCACACACCATACACTCCATCCAAAATGTACAATCAGTGGCTCTCAGAACAATCACAGAGTTGGGAAATGATCACTTAAATCAATCTTAGAATATTTTCATTACTCCAAAAGAAAAATTCTCTACCCCTTATTAATGCCAATACGTCTCACTTACAGAAAAATAAATATTTTCTTTATAGAAAGGGGGGACGTATTCCCTTAGGAAAGATATAGGCACAAAAACCATTAAATAATGTGACAAACTAAAAAAAATTACATAACTTACTCAAAAGATGGAACGAGGGAGGAGACAAGGTGGTGGCAGAGTAAGGAGCTCCAAGTGTCAGCTCTTCCTAACAGTGAAGTTAGTAATCAGCCAGAGCTATTTAAAGCACCTATTTGGGGGACCCAGGAGGCCAGAAGAGCATCCTGCAACATCCTTGGAAGAACAGAAGAAGACTGCCCATTTGCAGTGAAGATTTGTGAGTAGAATCCTCCATGCCATGGAGGTAAGTGAAATTTGGCTGTCTAAAGTTCAGTCCTAAGAACAGCTAAAGTTTGAAACTGTCCAAGTCAGAAAGAGGCCAGTAGCCACCATTTTAATCCACTCCCAGCATGATGGAAAGTGGGACTGATTGAAAATCACAGTGTTTGTAGGGACCAGCTTCTTTCCACCCCAATTGGATTGCAACCCTAGCTTAGGCTCCAACCCCACCTCCTGCAGGGAGGAAACTGGGGAGACCTGTAACAGCCTTGCCAGGCAGCTGCAGGCACTTTTGTCCCACACAGACCAGATTGCTGGACACTTCTATGGCTTCATCCCCACCCCTGATAAGACAGGAGAGGGGTGGGGTTTCCCTAGCCTCTCCAGCCAACAATATGCCCTTTCAGCAATGGACTGGGTTGCTGGACAGATATGTGGCTCCATCTCCTTTCCGCTATAGAACAGGAGGAAGGCAGTGCTTCCCCAGTCTCCCCAGTTTCCCCAGCATCACAGGGCAACTGCAGGTACTTTCAGCCTGCATAGACTAGATTTGTGGGCAAACCTGTGGATACATCTCCGCCTCCAATACGACAGGAGAGAGGCAGTGTTTCCTCACCCTTTCCAGGCAACTGCAGTAACTTTTGGCTAACACAGACTAGAGTGTTGGGGTCTCCTGTGGCTCCATCCACAACCCTCACACGGCAGGAGGAGGGATAATGCACCCTCAGCCTCTCTGGGCAACTACAGCTGCTTTTGGTCTACATGGGTTAGACTATTGGACACATCTGTGGCTCCATCCTCACCCCTGACAAGGCAGAAGGAGGGACAGTTTTCTCTCACCCTCTCTGAGCAATTTCAATCACTTTCAACCTACACAAACTAGATTGCTGGGGACACTGGAGGCTCCATTCATACCCCTGACAGGGGAGGAGGGGCCAGGTGCTACCTGGGCAACTGCAGTCAATTTTGACTTGCATGGCATAGTTTGCTGCCCACACTTGTTGTGCCATCCCTGCCCCAGATAGGGTAGGAAGGGTTGTAGAGCTTCATCAGTCTCTCTGGGCAAACTACAGATGGTCTTGGCCTGTAGGGCTCTGATTACTGCACGTGGCTGCAGCTCCATCCCTACCCCATGGCAGGAGAGAAAGGTGGGAGAAACTTAATCAGTTCCTGGGGCAACATGGGAAGCTTCAGCCTCTGTGGCTTACAATAACAACTTCATTCTTGACTCCTATTCTGTAATTAGCAAGGGAGAAAGGACAAGAAATAGATGAAAAAGATGTGAAAAAAAAATCAGAAACCTAAAGAATTTTAAAGCCACTATAAGATTCCAAATTAAGTTGAACCAAGTGTCAAAGAGGTGCTGTCACACAAAGCCAATCAAATAGGAAGCCTTAGACTAAAGAGAGAAACTGCACCCAAAATAAATACATCTAGTAAGTCAGATGCTGAGACAACAACAAAAAATTACAATCCATACCAAGAAACAGGAATATATGGTTCAGTCAAAGGAACAAACTAAGCCTTCAGGTGAAATAAAGGAGTTGAGACAAGTAATCGTAGATGTTCAAACAAATCTTCTTAATAAATTCAATAAGATGACTAAACAGATGAAGGACATCAAGAAGACACTGGGTGAGCATGAAGAATTAGAAAGTATACATAAGATACTATGGATACATAGAATACTATGTATAACAGCAGATCTTATGGGAATGAAAGGCACAATAAATGAAAATAAAATACATTGGAGGCATATAACAGCAGATTTGAAGAGGCAGAAGAAAGGATCAGTGAGCTTGAAGACAGGGCCTCTGAGAGTAAACATACAAAAGACCATATAAAGAAAAGAAAGGAAAAAATTGGGCAGGTTCTCAGGGAACTAAATGACAGCAAGATACATGCAATCATATGTGTCAGGTGTGTCCCAGAAGGAGAACAGAAAGAAAAAGGGGCAGAAGGAATATTTGAGGAAATAATGGCAGAAATATCCATGTCCAAGAAGCACTATGTACTTCTATGTGAATAAATCAGAACATACCTACTTCAAGACACATACTAATCAGAATGTCAAATGCCAAAGATAAAGAGAAAATCCTGACAGCATCAAGAGGAAAGCGATTCATCACATACAAGGGATGTCCAATAAGATTAAGTGATGATTTCTCATTATAAACCATCGAGGCAAGAAAATAGTGGTATGATATATTTAAGTTACTGAAAGAGAAAAACTGTCAACCAAGAATCTTCTCTCTGGCAAGACTGTCTTTCAAAAAAAGAGGACAAGTTTAGAATAATCACAGATTAACAGAAATTGTGAGAGTTTGTAATGAAGAGACAAGCTTTGGAGGAAATAATAAAGGGAATGCTACAGCCTGAAAAGAAAAACAGGAGAGAGAGGCTAGGAAGAGTCTAGAAATGAAGATTATATCAGTAAAAGTAACTCAAAGTGTAAAAAAGAGTGTTGAAAACAAGATATGACAGTTAAAATAAAAAAATGAAAATGGGTGAGGTAAGAACTATCTTTACAGTAATAACATTGAATGTTAATGGCTTGAACTCCACAATCAAAAGACACAGACTGGCAGAATGGATAAGAAAATATAAGCCATCTATATGCTGTCTATAAGACACTCATCTTAGACCCAAGGATACAAATAGATTGAAAGTGAAAGGCTGGAAAAAGATATCCCATGCATGCAGTAACCAAAAAGAAAACAAAAAAACCTGGAGTAACTATACTTATATTAGATGAAATAGACTTTAAAAGCAAAGCTGTTATTAGAGATAAGGAGGGCTATTATATACTAATAAGATGGACAATTCATCAGAAGGAAATAACAATCACAACTATATATGCACCTAATCAGGATGCCCCAAATTACATGAAACAAACACTGGCAAAACTGAAAGGAGAAATAGATATCTCTACAATAATAGTTGGAAACTTCAGTACATCAATATATCTGGTCAGTGATCAATAAAGAAACAGAGAACTTGATTAATATGATAAACAAACTAAACCTAATTGCACCCCAAAATAGCAGGATATACATTCTTCTCAAGTGCTCATGGATCTTTCTCCACATATTGGGTCACAAATCAGATCTCAATAAATGTAAAAGGATTGAAATCATACAAAGCACTTTCTCTGATTATAATGGAGTAAAGCCAGAAATCAACAACAGGCAGCAAAAGGAGAAAGTCACAAATATATGGAGATTAAACCACACATTATTAAATAATCAGTGGGTCAAAGAAGAAATTGAAAACAAAATCTAATAAATATCTTGAGACAAATGAAATGAGCACACGACATATCAGAATCTATGGGATACAGCAAAAGCAGTGCTGAGAGGGAAGTTTATAGCCCTCAGTGCTTACATTAAAAAAGAAGAAGGAGCTAAAATCAATGGCCTACACAGCTTGAGGAACTAGAAAAAGAACAGCAAATTATGCCCAAATCAAGCAGAAAGAATGAAATAAAAATCAGAGCAGAAATAAATGAAATCAAGAACAAAAAAAGAAATAGAAGGAATTAACAAAACCAAAAGTTGGTTCATTGAGAAGTCAAGAAAATGCACAAACTCTTAGCTAGACTGATAAAGAAGAAAAGAGAACATGCAAATAAATCAGAAATGAAAATAGGCACATTACTACCGATCTTACAGAAAAAAAGAGATCATAAAAGGATACTATGAACAACTGTATGCCAACGAACTAGACAATGTAGATGAAATGGAAAAATTCCTAGGAAGAGATGAACAAACTACACCAACCCTAGAAGAAATAGAATATCTCAACAAATCAATCACAAGCAAAGACATTGAAACAATCATCAAATAGTTCCCCAAAATGAAAAGTCTAGGACCAGATCACTTCACAGGTGAATTCCACTAAGCATTCAAAGAAGATTTATTTATATTTTAAATTATTTTTTTATTATTCCAAAAATTTTTAACTTTTTGTATTTTATTTGTTATTTTTAAAACCATCGTTTTTATTTCATTTTCTTATTAATAGTAATTGGTTATTTTCTTAGCTTCATTTTTGAAGAAGTTTTGGATCACAGAAAGGTTACAACTGTGGCAGGAGAGGATCATTGGTGTGGGGTGCGAGTGATGGAGATGCATGGGAGGAGGTTCACCTGGGGCATACCTATAAGGCATATAAATGTGTTCAAGTGTTTATGGGGCATTGTCATGGTGGGTGGAGATTCACACAATAACCGAAAGAATATTGAACTCCCATCCTGGGGAGCTCTGTCACATTCTCTAATGGGACAGCAAGAATCTCTTGAGTACAATGGCAGTGACTAATGAAGGAGGATGGACCATTGACGGGCCCTCAATATTGATGAATGTACTCATGAAACTTTACTTTTGAAATTGAAACTTATCCTAGTACTATGGGGTACCTAAGAGTTACATCCTGAGAGCCTCCTTGGTGCTCAAATGTGGCCACTCTCTAAGCTGAACTCAGCATATAAATTTTTTTACCTTTCCCCCAGAGTGGGACATGGCTCCCAGAGATGAGCTTCCCTGACACTGAGGGATTACTACCAAGAACCAACTAGCAATGCAACTGGAGAAAGACATTGACCAAAAGGAGGAAAGGGTAAAGGCAAATGAGTTTATATGGCTAAGAGGCTTCAAAGTGAGTCAGCAGGTCATTCCAGAGGTTATGCTTATGCATGTCTCAGCAGGATCTCATTAACTGCCAAAGTAAATATTGCCTCAAATAGCCATCCAGACACTATAGGCAGGGCAGACATCTCAGGAGTTTGGTGCCCTGCCAGCAGGCTCTACTTGGGAATTTATGCTCCCCAGTGTGACAGAATCAGACTCAATTGTGGCTTCCCTACACGTGGTTCTTCTGCCCCTTCTATTTGAACCTATAATTAGTGCTAGAGTTGATAGGTGCATGTCCAAGAGACTTAAATCTTTGGACTCTCTATGTGCCAGCTAGGTCCTGCATCTCAACAGAGTTGCAACACCTATTCTCCAGTTCATTGGGCTCACCAAGGACAACTAACAAGGAGATGATGATGGACAACGACCATCCTAAGGAACAGAGAGAGTCTGCACCTTCAAGCAAGATAGTCCCATCCATCTGCCCCATGGGATCTAATCCCCCTCTCAATTAGAGGTGGAGTGGGCATCACCATCCCAGAATCCTCAGGATTGGGTAATGAACGATATACTAGAGTAGACTTACTGGTATTGTAGTGTAGACTTATTGTGTTTCTAGCAATGGAAGAACTTTTATCGTTGATATGGAGGCAGTGGCCACTGGAGGTTCTGAGGGAAGGGAGAGGGAAAAACAGGTGTATTATGGAAACATTTTCAGGACTTGGGAATTGTCCTGAATGACATCACAATGACAGATACAAGACATTATATATTTTGTCATAACTTACAAAAATATGTAAGAGGGAGTGTAAACTACAATGTAAACTATAATCCATGCTTAGTGGCAATGCTCCAAAATGTGCTCATCAATTGTAACAAATCATTAATGTGGGAAAATGTGGGAGGGCTAAGGAGTGAGGCATATGGGAATCTCCTATATTTTTTAATGTATCATTTATGTAATCTAAGTATCTTTAAAACAATAAAAAGTATATTTTTTAAAAATTAAAATATTAAAAATTAAAAAACAAAGATTTAATACCAATTTTACTCAAAATCTTCCAAAAAATTGAACAGAAAGGAATGCTACCAAACACTTTTTATGAAGCCAATATCACCATAATACCAAAGTCAGATAAAGATATTAAAAAAAAGAAAATTACAGACCCATTTACCTAAATAGTACAGATACAAAAATCCTTAACAAAATACTCACTAATCGAATTCAACAACACATTAAAAGAATTATGCATCATAATCAAGTGGGTTTTATACAAACTGTGCAAAGGTGGTTTAACACAAGACAATCAATGAGTGTAATATACCACATTAATAAAACAAAGATGAAAAATCACATGATCACCTCGATTGACACAGAAAAGGCATTTGACAGAAAACAACATCCTTTCTTGATAAACTTCAATAGATAGGAATAAAAGAAAACTTTCTCAACTTGATAAAGGCCATATAAAAATAAAAACCAACAGTTAACATTGTACTTAATGATGAAAGAATGAAACCTTTCTCTTTGAGATCGGGAACAAGACAAGGATGCCCACTGTCACCACTGTTGTTCAATATAGTACTAGAGGGTCTAGCTAGAGCACTAAGGAAAGCAAAAGAAGTAAATGTGTCTAAACTGGAAAGGAAGAAGTAAAATTTTCCCTATCACAAATGATATGATCTTATACTTAGAAAATCTCAAAAAATCTACAACAAAGCTACCAAAGCTAATAAATGAATTCAGTAGAGTGGCAGGATACAATATTAATATGCAAAAATCAAAAGTGTTTCTATACATCTTTAAGCAAGATGTAAAGCACTTGTATTCAGAAAAGTACAGTGCATTGTTAAAGAAATCAGAGAAGACCTAAAGAAATGGCAAAATATTCCATGTTCATGTATGGGAAGACTAAATATTGTTAAGGTGTCAATATTACCCAAATTGATATAAAAATTAAATGCAAGCCCAATAAAAATCCTAACAGCCTTTATTTTTAAAAATGGAAACCCAAATTATCAAATTTATGTGGAAGGGTAAGAGACCCTGAATAGCAGAAACATCTTTAAAAGGAAGAAAGAAATTGGAGGACCCTTACTTCTGGACTTTAAATCATATTACCTTGCTACAGTGGTGAAAAACCATCATGGTACTGGCGTAAAGAATGACCTATAGACTAGTGGAACCGAATTGAGGACTTGGAAATAGACCCTCACATCTATAGTGAAGTGATTTTGACAGGGTTGTTAAGTTGACCCAGCTGGGCCAGGATGGTCTATTCAACAAATGGTGCTGGGAGAACTGGATATTCACATTCAAAAGAAAGAGAGAAGACCTTTATCTCATACCTTATATAAAAATTAACTCAAAATGGATCAAAGACCTAAATATAAAAGTGAGAACCATAAGACTTCTAGAAGAAAATGTAGGGAAAAATCTTCAAGACCTGGTGATAACTGGTGGTTTCTTAAACCTTAAATTGAAAGCACGAGCAACAAAAGAAAAAAATGGATAAATGGGACCTCCTGAAGCTTAAACACTTTTATGTTTCAAAGGACTTTGAAAGAAGGTGTAAGGCAGCCCACTCAATGGGAGACAATATTTGGTAACCACATATCCGATAAGGGTTTGATTTCCATACTATATAAAGAGATCATACAACTCAACAATAAGAGAGTAATTAAGTCTTCTGCCCAATTGAAAAATGGGCAGAAGACTTAAATAGACATTTCTCCCAAGAGGAAATACAAATAGCAAAAAAAAAAAACACATGAAAAAAATGTTCAATATAACTACCTATTAGGAAAATGCAAATCAAAACTACAATAAGATATCATCTCACACCTCATAAAATGGCCACTATTAAAACAACAACAACAAAAAAAACACAGAACACAACAAGTGCCTGAGAGGATGTGGAGAAACTGGAACACTCCTTCACTGTTGGTGGGAATGTAGAATGGTACAGCTTCTGTGGAAGACTGGCAGCTCCTCACAAAGCTTAATATAGAGCTGCTGTATGATCTGGAAACTCCTCCACTAGGAATATATCCAGAAGAACTGAAAACAGTGATGCGAAAAGGCATTTGCACACTAATATTCATAGTGGCTTTATTCATAATTGCTAAAAGATGGAAACAACCCAAATGCCCGTCAACCAATGACTGGATAAACAAAATGTGGTACAAACATATGAAGGAACTCTATGCTGCTGTAAGAAGAAATGAAATTGGGACACATATGATAACCTGGATGAACTTTGAGGACACTTTATGCCAAGTGAATTAAGCCAGACACAAATAGACAAATACTGTATAGTCTCATTAATATGAACCAAATACAAAGAATAAACACATGGAGTTAAAACGTAGACTATAGGTTGCTAAGAGATAGGATGAAGAGTGAGAAGGGGTGCTTAATATATGCAGAATTTTCAATTAGCTTGACTGTAAAAGTCTGGAAATGGACTTGATGGTAACATATTATAGTGAGTATAACTCACACAGCTGATTTATAAATGGTATTATGGCTGAAAGGGGTAATCTAGGGATGTAAATGTCAATTTAAAGAAAGCTAAAGAATAATCTAGGGACCGAATAACAGTGAATCCAGAGGTGCATGAGGATTGTGGTTAATAATACAAATTCAAGAATGTTCTTCTATGAACTAGAACAAATCTATGTCATTATTACAAGATGGTAAGAATATAGTGATGCATAAGAAAAATACAATTAATGTAATATATGAACTGTAGTTAATATTAATATTGTAATATTCTTGCATTAAGAAGTTACTATAACAACACTAAGGGTTAATAAAAGGAAGTATGGGATTTTTTCTTTTGAACTAAGGAAAACCTTCAAAAGTTTACTGGGGCGAAGTCTGAACACCTCTGTGATGAAAGTGAGAGCCATGAGTGTACACTTTGGATAGATTGTACAAAGCATGGGACTGTATAACACAGTGAACCATGTGGTGGAAGATGGACTGCGGTTAACAGTACAAATATGAGAGTGTTCTCTCATGAACTATAACAAATGTACAATATTAATATACAGTGTTAATAATAGGGTGTGTGTGGAAAAAACATACCGAGTGTACTATAGTTAGTGGTAAGAGTCTAATCAAGTTCTTTCATAATCTGTTACAAATGTTCCACAACAATATAAGGTGTTGATGGAGGGGTGATGTGTGGGAATTCTGCACATTATACATTATTGTTTTGTAAGCTAACAATTTCTCTAATAAAAAAATTAAAAAAATTTAAAAAGATGTAGCAAAATTAGAACACAAAGTATTAGGTTTGTTTTTAGGTTTGAAGCAATAATTTAAAGCCCAAGGGAACAAATGCTATTTTTATGTAAGGCATCTATGTAAATAACAGGGCTCATAACTTTGTCAATCCTCCCCAACTGGGTTTTGCTTTTAGATAAATGCTGCTCTCTGGGTTACTTAAGTAAAGGAAAGGGTGTCCCCAACCTGAAAGGAGTAGGATTTCCGGTCAGATCAGCGAGCTTCATTCAAGGTACACAGTGATAACTCAGACTATAAAATTAATCTCTATGAGTCCATATTGTTATACAAATAGATGAATGAATGAATGGATGAATGAATGAATGAGAGAATAGACAAATCTCCCATGTAGTAGGATTCCAAATAATTTATGTAGCTACTCTGTCCTCAAGGAGGTGGATCACAGCTCTCCTTTCCTTAAGTGTGGGTGGCATACTGTAATTTCCTTACAAATCGCACAATATGGAAAGAGTAGAAAGGAATAACTTTATCCTGGCTAAACCTGACAAACACTGTTTCAATCTGATAATTAAGGTTCACATCAACTGTGATAAGTCTTGTTGACAGAATGATGATTGAGATTATATGATAAAAATGTACTTTACCTCTGTGGTCTTAACCTCAGTCTAATCATGAGAAAGCCATCAGACAAATCCCAAATGAGGGACAAAATCCCTACCCAGTATGCCTGAAAACTGCCAAGGTTATCCTGAACAACATAAGTCTGGGAAACTCTTACAGCCAAGAGGAAACTAAGGAGGACATGGCAACTAAATGTAATGTGGTGGTCTAGAGGGGATCCCGGGACAGAAAAAGGACATTTGGTAAAAACTAAGGATATATGAATAAACTATGAATTTTAGTTAATAATAATGTGTCAGTACTGGTTTATTAATTTTAATGAATGTACTGCACTATTATTATATGTTAATAATAGTGGAACTGGATGTCGGATATATGGAGATGCTTCATATTGTCCTCACAACTTTTCTATAAATCTAAATATATTGTAAAACAGAAAGTCTAATAAATAAAGAGAAGTTACTTAGGGGAACATGCACAGTAATGGAAGAATAGGGAAATCCTTCTGAGTGAATCCCACAACAGTTAGTGATGTGCAGGGCACAATGTTTACAGAATAGGATAAAAGTGGAAACATGGTCCATGGGTAATAGGACATGTGGCTGAGAAAAATCTGGAAATTTTATAATGGAAGTCATTAGAGAATCTATATTTTAAATTTATTCTTTGATTTAAATATTTGATAAGAAGAAGTATATATCTTTAAATCACTGTATATTGTTTCTACAGACAAGGTTTTTAAAGTATTTTTCCTTTTTATTATATATTATCCTATGTTGCCTTCCCTTCTCCCCCATAATACTCATATGGTGTGTCTCTGTCTCTCTCTCTATCTCTTTCTTTCTCTCTTCCCATACCAGTGTTACTGGTGGCTACAAGAAGGCAAAAGAAGATGTTGTGTCTTTGAGAAATAATAAAGATAATACAATGATCCCTCTCATTTAACAGTGAATTCATTCTTATTTATGTAAGATTATCTATTAGTACTTGAATTTTACTATTATATTTTGTCAGAGAAATATCAAATGGGGGGTTCATTTGGAAAATGTGAAAAGAAGTGACCCATGCAAAAGAAAAAAATGTCTAAAAGTCTTTCAAAAATGCAAATAAATACCCCAAAAAACTCTGTTAGTTAGTTCCTTAAAATTTAGCTCAGAGGAAAGAAACTTATTCCCAAGATTGTTTCTCTCATCCTTTTCATTTCTGTTTTTATGCCATTTTGATTCTTCTCTTTCATGCCTATGATAATGCAGAACATTCCTCTTTAATCAGTCTGCCTTCTCTCTCCTCCAGTTCACTAAAACTTATAGACAAATTTGTATTGCATATATTTTCACCACTTTGTTCCCAAGAGGAAAATCATCAGTGCTTAAAGGACACATTTTCAACTCCAGTACTTGTTATAATCAGATACTAACTCACTTTTCCAACCATATTTTCCATTTCATCCCACTACTGTATGTGTCATACAGTATGATTTGCTAATTTACTAGACTCCCTTGACCTTGCCTTGAGTTTTCTTGACATTTTGCCCTTGTTCTTTCCAGTTTTCCGTCTCATAATGCTGGTCCCTACCTCAGCAAATCCTAATTCCATGGCCTCCCCACATGACTCCAGTGTTCACCCTCCCAGGAACTCACAGTTTTCTTAGTCTGGACCCTCATTTGGTTATAACTATGTGCTGGTGTGGGACGCTGCATATATAATTTGTTATTTTTCTGCTCTTATGGTATTTCACTTCTTTCATAGCACCAATGACACTTCTTTGCATGCATTTCTTTATGTCTCCCTAACTTATTTGTCTCTGGGTCACTTAAGGTCTGGCTCCAAGTTTTATTTCTAGAACAATGCTTGGGCTACTGGAGATATTTACCAAATAATATTGAATGAATGAAGAAATGACTGAATATGTTTATGCATTTTCTCCCTATTTAGACCATAAATTTCTTAAAAGTCCCAAATCTCTTTTTATCCTTGAATGACCCAAAGCAGGCCTGGTAAATAAAAGATGGCCAGTTAGTATAGGCTTAATTTTTAAAATCCAATAACATATTCTGAAGGCTGCATTGCTATTTGTCATAACCTGACCCCTCATCCCCATCTCATGCTAGCCTTTTGCCTTTTAGAAACTATCAACTTTCCTTTTCTCTTCTCAGGCACCCTGTGTATTAGTTTCCTATTGATGCTGTAACAACACAAATTTATTATCTGGCAGGTCTGTAGTTCAGAAGTCTGAAATGGGTCTCATTGGGCTAAAATCAAGGTGTGGGAAGAGTTCTGTTCCCTTCTGGAGATTCTAAAAGACAGTCCCTTTCCTTGACTTTTCCAGCTTCTGGAGCTACTTGTATGCCTTGCCTTATGGCCCCAACCTCCATCTTCAAAGCCAGCAACTGCCTCACTCTGACCTTGCTTCTGTCATAATATTTCCTTTTCTGATTCTGATTGTGGCTCTCTCAGCTACCTTTAGGGATCCTTGTAAGTACATTGGGCGCACCTAGATAATGCAGAATTAGCTCCCTACATTAAGGGCAGCTTATTAGCAGCTTAATTCCACCTAGAACCTTAATTTCCCTTTGCCATGCAATGTAACATAACATAGTCACAGATTCTGGAGATTAGAATGTGGGCATTGGTGGTGGTGGGGGGAGAGTCATTATTCTGTCTACCACCCCTTGGATATTGGCAGAACAGAGTTTTGTGATCTAGGCAGACATTATAGCTCTTTTCCTGAAATCATTGAGCTGCGCTGCCCAACAGAGACTTCCTCTCTCCTAGCACACCTAAATGGACTGCAGTTCCATTGTCATCATTTGATTTGTTGCAGACAGTGGTGGGTTTGTGGGTTTAATGTACTCAAGGAAACACATTCTCTCTTCTGAGTCGAGAGAAAGCTGCCGGAACTAAGTGAGACTGCTGTTCCTGAATTCAGAAGTAGTTAGTGACCTGTGCCTCATCTTATCCTTACAGATTTCCTACAAGTAGAAATCCTAATCCAAGGGACTTCTCCCTGGCCAACAAGGGGCTAATGGATTACTTAGATTGCCTCTCAGTTTACATCCACAATTCTCACAGGTGAGAAGAAGAATATTATAAAAATTATTATACATATTATATAATTCTTATGGTAACTGCTCTTAGATCTTAGGCACGGTAAAATAAAATATATTTGTATGTTGGCTGGTTTGCATGGTGGTTAGTACCTCACAATTATTAATTTGATATATTTTAACTATTTGTTTATTTATTTATTTGAGAAGTTTTAGCTTTATGGAAAAAACATGCAGAAAGTACAGAGTTCCCTTATACTCCCTCTCACACACACAGTTTTCCTTATTAACACTTTCATTAGTCTGGTACCTTTGTTACAATTGATTACTGTTAACTGTAGTTCATAGTTTACCTAAGTGTTCACAGTTTTTATTGTAGAGTCTTATAGTTTTTATTAAAAATTTTTATTCTAATAACATATGTGCAACCTAAAATTTTACCTTTTAACCACATTCAAATATGCAATTCAGTGGTGTTAATTACACTCACGATATTGTGCTACCTCAATACCATGAATCAGAGCCTATCCCAGCCCTGGTGACCTGTTTTCTAGTTTCTGACTCTAAGGATTTGCTTATTCTAATTATTTCATATCAATGAAATTACCAGTGATATTATTTCATATCTTAGTCATATCATGCATTTCAGGAAGTATATAAATGATGAAAAAGAACCTCTATTTTATAGCATAGGACTAGAAGCATTCCACTTTCAATGCCAGAACAGATGTAATTTGGCATTTTGAAGGCAAAGTACAATAGTCCTCAAAAGGTTGTAAGCAAACTTCAGGAAGAATGAAGAAGTCATCTCTAGTAATCCTCTGTGTTTTAGTTTCCTAGGCCTAGGATTAAACAAATGCCATGAAATGGGTCAGGTTAAACAATGAGGATTTATTTGCTTAAGGTTTTGAGGCCAAAAGAAAGTCCAAACCAAGGCATCAACAAAGTGATGCTTTCTCCCCAAAGACTGGCATTCTGGAACTGGCTGCAGGAGATTCTTGGTCCTTAACCTGTCACATGGCAATGCACATGGCAGCCTTTCTAAGCCTCTCTGTTCTCTTCCAGGTTTCACTGATTTCAGCTTCTTACTTCCTGTAGCTTTCTCTCATCTGAATTTCATACAGCTTATAAAGGACTTATAAGCTTTATAAGTCCTTTGACTATTACTGGGGACTTATCATCAGTAATAGGATTAAGACCCATCTTGATGGAGGTGGGACATACCTTAACTGAAGTAACCTCATCAAAAGGCCTTACTTAACAATGTATTCACACCCCCAGGAATGGATTAAATTAAGAACATGCTTTTCCGGGGTACATACAGCTTCAACGCACTACACCCTGTTTCACCCACTCCTTTGCAAATGATATTCATACTGTTTTCTGCAAGCTCAAGGATTATTCCTTGCACGTCTGGTCTTCCCCACATAAAGCCCTGCAGGGGAAAGTGCAAGAAGAGGATCCCAGAGGAGCAAGGTAAGAGGAAACCATCTTGCAGGATTATGCTGAGCAGAGTGAGTCGGCCTGCCTACCCCATAAGAATTTATCCTCTTGTCTTACTTGCATTTAAAGAGGCAATCATAAAAGGTGGTTTAAATTTCACTTCCCAAAATACTGGAATGTAAGATGGGAAAGGGTGAAGAATCACTGATTTGGTTGAACTCCATCATCATCACTTTGTGTAAAGGAAAGCCTTCCAACGTAAACAGCAGAAAACACTTACCTAGATGACCACAGTCGTACATGTGGCTGATTTGTCAACAATGGGGAAAGTAGTGGCACTCTTTTTTTCCTAAGCTTTGTCTCATTAACGCTTTTTTTCCCTTCTGCCAGTGATCCTTCAAGATATTGGAATACGGACAAAGTATTAAAAGGAAAGTTTAAACAATGTTTATAGAGTTGCATGTTAACCATGTGTTCCACATTTGTGTATTTTAGTTATTTTTACAATTTAGGGGACTTCATAAAAAAATGCCAGAATTGTTGTCATTTTTAAATGACCTATTTATTTTTGTTTCAACTCATTCTCATTTTTTCTAGAGCTGTGACTTTAGATAAAAGATACTTTATTTGTGGATGATTGTCTTACTTTTTATTACTTTTACCCAGAATTCTACCAATATATTATTAGAGTGACCATACAAACTCCTTTCAAATTGTAAAACTAGAAAATTTCACTTTTTTCTCTCTTTAAAAATAAACTCTGTTCCATTCCCAAACACAGGGAGAAAATAACCTATTGTAGAGTATATGAAACAATATCTTAGGTCCACAATCACAAACAGAAAATAGATTTTTCCAAGCCCTTATGTATAATTGTCAAAGTACAATTTAGGATTTCATTATAGTTACTAAGTATTTACTATAATATACATTTATCATGACACTTTCATAAGTTTTATATTCTCAAAGTTTACTAAAAGAAGCAAATATAATGTACCCATTAAAGTGCTCAGATAAAGCAATGTTTTTGTTTTTGTTTTCCAGCATGCCTCATTTGGTGTCCATATGAAAGAAATGCATGTGTTCATCATTCGTGAGCTTAATCTATTTGACCAGCTTTTGCCTTCCTCTCCCTTGCTTCTCTCAGCTTGCCTCTTCATTGGTGATTTTCTGTTACTCCTCAGTTTTTGCCTTTATGTAGACCAGGAGTTGGCAAACTATGGTCCATGGGCCAGATTTGGAGCATCACCTATTTTTGCATGGCCTATGAGAAAAGAACAGTTTTTACATTTTTAAATGTTTGAAAAAAATCAAAGGAATAATATTTTGATCTTGTGATATGAAAATTATATGAAGTACAAATTTCAGTGTCCACATATAAAGTTTTATTGGAACACAGACATGCTTATTTGCTTCCATATGGTTCATGGCTGTTTTCATGCTACAAGGGCAGCATTGAATAGTCACAACAGAGACTGTATGTCCTGCAAAGCTGAAAACATTCACTACTTGGCTCTTTATGGAAAAAAATTGCCAACTCCTCACTTAGACCATTTATTCTGACACTTAACTGGTTTCTCCTAGATCCCTAAATTAGGCTCTATTTTCCCAGTTGTTGTAGGATTTTTTAAAAACAACTCATCTTCATCTATAATTTCCAGCACTGGATCTGTTCATTTGGCAGAACTTGATGGCTCCCTAAATAACTTATTATATCAATTGGTCATTCTGGAAGATGGGCTCATATATCTTTCAAGAGGGTATTCAGAGTTTTTGATAAAGTGAATGATGGAACAGAGAGACAAAAGTTGAGGACTACTTCCTCTGAGTTAGAGAAAAAATTTTGTGTATGTAGGTGGAGTTTGTAGAATCCCAGGGGAAAAGTGAGGACTGAAATGACGTGTTATTTATCTTTTCTTAAACTATGTACAAATATAATTTTAATTAAAAAAAGACTTTTTTAAAGAGTTAATGTCATAAATTTATATATTTTTAATAAACTTATATTTTATAAAATAAATGTCAAAAGACAAAAAAAAAAAAAGAAAATTGAAGAAAGAATTAGTTGACATGAAAGTGGAAAAGGAGATTGTGAAGAAAGTTGAGAATTGGGCTTAGGAGTGGTGGAATCCAATTATAAAAGATTGGAAAATGAATAGGAGATGGGGAAGTTTGGAAATGAACACCTGGGAACATAGGCATTCAATGGTTATTTTTTGGTAAGAAAGACGGGGACTTGGGAAGAAAGGGGTGGGGAGAGGATATCTAAATAGAATATAAAATGGAAAAGAGAAATTTGTAATGACTTGGAAGATTTCAACACATTATTTATGAAAATAAGAATGGGAAATTTGAAAATCCACAAAAAGGGAATTATCTATCAAAGTAACAAACTAGTGGTTTCGTAGCATCCAGAAAATCTAGTAAGTTCTTTCATTCAGGTATTGCTATACAAAGTTGGGGGCTAGAGTGAGTGTGAAATATGGGTAAGAATACAATGACATCTTGTAACTTGAAGTTGCTCACAATCTTAATAAATTCTTATAGACTGACTGAGGGAGAAAGGCTAAATTCCCCCCACCCTCCTTTGCACTTAGGAAGCAGCTAATGATTTTCCCTTTGATAACCTGGGGCATAGGCTCACAAGAATTGGACACTTGCATTGGAACAGGTCCTGCGTGCCTGGAATTTATTCTAATGTTAGAAATTAATTACTGAAGACTCTGGAGATAGATTTTCTAGGCTTGAAGCCTGCTACAGCTACTATCACAAAATAGATGTTTGATCTTGAGAATTATGCATAATCTCTCTAGTCTCAATGTCCTCATCTGTAAAATGAGGATAATAATTTGATCTAGCATTGTTGGAGGCAGCCAGAAAGAGGTGAAGCTAAAATGGCCGACCGACAACAAAGAACAAGCCTAATCCTATATTTAGCCTTCTTTGAGGAAGTAGCTCACCCTGCTCCTGCGCCCACGAAACCTTCCCGCCTTCCACAGATAGCAAACCCTCCCTAGCAACCAACTGTGCCCAATACCAGCCTGCCATATATGCCTTACACGTACTTCCTCTTTTTTCATGCCCTACCCCCTACACCACCCCTCACCCTACTTATAAAAGGCTGTGCACTTCCTCAATAAATTAGACCTGCGTACTTACCTCGTCTCCGCGGTGGTCTTTCCTCCGTGCGCCCTCCACGCCGTCTGGGCCCCCGAAAGCTGGTTGCCACTCAGCGTTCCCCTTCCGCCAACAAGTGGTTCAGAACAACCACATAGCATGATAGGTTGTGATGATTAGATGAGGTATTTAAAGCACTTAGAAAAGTGCATGGAAAAATAACACTGTATGAGTGGTGGCTATCATTACTGAAGTTCTTCTCCAGTTTTTTCCTGAGAAAGGTTGTGTGGGAGGTACAATTTTTAAACCAGCATGCCGACAACTTTTTTTTTTTTTTTGAGGTACCGGGGCTGGGGATTGAACCTGGGACCTCGTATGTGGGAAGCTGGCATCAACCACTGCACCACCTTGGTTTTTTCGTTTGCTTGCTTGTTGTTTTAAGGCAGCACAGGGCATCGAACCAGGGACCTCCCATGTGGGAGGCAGCCACTCAACTACCTGAGCCACATCCTTTCTCTGACAACTTCTTTATTCTCACGGTCTACTTGACATGATTGTTTAGCTGAGTAGAGAATTGTAGGTTGGAAAATATTTTCCCTCAGGTTTTGGGAGGTGGTATCACATTATTTAGAGCTTCTGTAGTTGCTTTTGGGAGGTTTGACACCGAAACCATTTATGAGAACTTTTTTTTTTCTTTCCATCTTTGGATGCTTTAAAATGGCTTCTCTTTGGGCACAGTTTTTGTAAATTTTATAATTGTGAAACTTGTTATGAATCTTTTTTCCCTTCATCTTTTGATCATTTGGTCAGGTCTAACAATCTAGAACTTCATATCCTTCAAATTTGGGAAATTTTCTTTAATTATTCTTTAGTAATTCCTGCTCCTTTCTTTTTGTTTTGAATCATTATTTTGAATTTATTAGTCATGTACTGACTTCATATATTGATTTCATTTTCATTTCATTTTCATATCTGTCTTTCCTATTTTTTTAGCTGCTGTTTGTTCTACTTTCTTGGAAAGTTCTACTTTAATTTCTAGTTTTTTCTATTACATATTTTATTTCTCCAAATATGTTTTTAATTTCCAAGAGCTCTTTTTAAAAAAACTCTCTGAATGGTTCTTTTTATTGCTTTCTGTTCTTACTTCACGTTTTCACAGAAAACTATGTTTGTATGTATGTATATTTGTGTGTATATATCTATACACATATAAAAACATATATATATACATAAAACATATATATATATATATTCTATACACATACACACACATAGTTTCTTGAATTAAATGTTTTCCTCAAATATCTAATGATCCTTTGGTACTTAAGAGTGAGATACTAAACAGCCAATTGGAAATCATGGTGAGTAAACTGGGGATGGTATTACCTATGTGAAGAGTAAGGCGATGGTGATTGCAAAAAGACATGGGGGTAGTTTCTGGAATGTTGGTAATGCTTTATTATCTCTTCACCTGCATGTTGATTTAGTTTTTGCTTTGTCATAATTCATTGAGATGCATACTTATGATCTTTGTTCTTCCTGTATTTTTGCTGACTAAAAACTGTATGTGGGAGCAAAGATTTTTGGTAAGGATTGAGCTTTACTATATGACAATTAAATAGTAAAGTGTTGTTATTGTTGTTCATTAAGGGAATGCCAAGTGTATCAATCAGTGTTCTCCAGAGAAACAGACCAATAGGATATATGTATATGAATACATGTTGACTTTAAGGAATTGGTTCACATGATTGTGGGGTCTGGCAAGTGTCTATTCTGTAGGGCAGGCCAGATTCCATAGAGCAGGCTTAATTTTGTAGGGCATGGAGATTCTGGTAAAAGTGATGTTAAAGTCTTTAGTCTGGATTTTTGAAGGTAGCAGGCTGGAAATTCAGGTAGGAGCTGATATTGAAGTCTTGAGTCTGAAATCCATAGGGGAGGTTGAAAACTCAGAGTGGAGCAGAGGAGATAGGTAGTCTTGAGGCAGAATTTCTTCTTCTCTCTGGAATCCTCAGTTCTTTGTTCTCAGGGCCTCCAACTGATTAGATGCAACACACACCCCCTCACATTTTCCAGAACAATCTTCTTTACTTAAAGTCATCTACAAAATACCTCCAGAGCAACAAAATGCCAGTGTTTGACTAAACAACTGGCCATAATAACCTAACCAAATTGATGGATAAATTTAGCCATTATACCAGTATCACTAACATTGGTCTGTTCTCATGAATAGTACATTTCCCAAGACAAATTGTCTACTTTTCTACCTGAACATGTAAACTAAGCATTGCTGGCAGTGTTTTAGGGGCTGAGTGGGGAGAGGAGCTGCAGTAATTGCTTTTTATTTGTAGATTTTCATAGAACTCTGTGGAATGGCTCCTTGTTCTCTTGTTCTTCTTGTACATACTGAATACAGAATTTCTCATATTTGAACACTCTGTAGAGTCAATCTCTTATTCTCTGCCCCAGTGGGAAAGGGATAGGCCTCTTGGCTGCACAGAATTGGGGAGGGGATAAGATGATTCAATGTTGTGGGCTTTGTTTGTTTGTTTCACAGAGTTAAAACCAATTCTCTTGAATTCAGACCACTAGTACTTTCACCTTTAAAGGTACCAAAAGCCTCCAGTTCTTGACTTTTCCTAGGTAGTGGTGTGAAATTTGCTCTATTTTTGTCTATGTCAAGCAAGTACTTAGCTTTTTTCACTGTGTTAAGTCAATACCACTTATTTCTCTGCTTTCCATCTCTCAAAATGCTGTGGATAGATGCCATTTGCTGTTCTCAATTGTTTTTCATTGTTCTTGAGAGCTTGGAGGTTTTTTAGTGTGTTTCAGGACATATCAGAAATGACTGTGTCCCTTCAATTTTCTCTGCTAGACTACAAGTGTCAGGTCTTTATCTCAGCCTATCTATTCTAGGTTTCGAGTTCACACTTTCCCCAAACTTCAGAGATGACACTCATGTTGTTGACTCATGACTCTGGTCCTCCGACCTTGTCCTCTGCACATTTCCTGTTATGATGTTTCAAATGCCTTCAGCAGGGTGCCATGAGAATGAGTCCCAGGTGCCTTAAGCTCATCTTGACCAAAATAGCACCCATTATTGTACCTTCCCACTGAAACGGATTAATATTTGACTCTTTCAGCTCCTTTATCACTCCTCATTTTAACCAATTACCAAATCCCATTAATTCTGCTTCCCTGATTTCTGGCAAAGTTGACTTCTTTCTTTATATTCCTACTACTCTGTCCCAGATCTGGGTAAGCAAAATAGCCTCATAACCCTGCAGACTATTCTAAAAACACCTTCCATGTTTTGATTACTTTAACTTCACCATTATGGGTAAAATCAAATCCAAACTTCTCAGCCTAGTAGTTTGAGATTCTCTATGATTTCATACGAGAGCACCTTTCTGATCTTATATTTTGTGATACCTCTCTTGATTGATCCACAAGCTGCTATGCTCTCTCCCCCCACAGAATTTCTGTACTCACTGTTTGGGGTACAAGCATCCCCTGTTTCCTTAGTTGACATCTTTCTCTCTCAGGTTGGAGCTCAGTTTATCTAGGTCAATTTTCTTTGATACATGCTCTCCTAGAATGCTTATTTTTCTTACTTTTCTTCCTTGAGAATACTTGTTTCCATTTGGCTTTTGTACTGACTACTCTATTGTGGAGTGGGGATTGAGGAGAGAGTGGTTCCCACATTCTTCTCACAATCAATTTTTATTCAGAGAACCAAGTCTTGTTGAATGATAAGAAGATGTCTTCGGGGGGGGGCGGATGTGGCTCAAATGGTTGGGTGTCCGTCTGCCATATGGAGGGACATGAGTTCGATCCCCGGGACCTCCTGATAAAATAAAAAATATATATATAAGAAGGCGCATGCGCTGCCAGGCTCTGTGTGCCGGTGAGCCACCAGGACCTGGGAGTCATGCAACAAGATGATGACATAACAGGAGAGAGACTCAGGGGAGAGACAAGACGAGATGCTCTGAAAGCTCCGAAAACCAGGAACCGAGGTGGGGCAGGTGGCAGAACACCTCTCTCCTACATCAGAGGTTTTCAGGATCGAATCCTGATGAAGACTGGAGGAGAAGAATGAGAAGAGATGGCAGGAAACAGATACAGAGAATTGCCCAGTGAATGGACACAAAACAGCAAATGGAGAAGGGGGAGCTTAAAATGGATAAAGTAAATAAATAAATCTTTATTTAAAAAAAAGAAGATATCTTCAATTTAAGCTTGAGGTTTAGCAATATCAGTGGCCAAAAAAAGAGTTGGTGAAGAAAATGACAGGTGACTCACGAATTCTGCGATTAGAGATCCCTAGCTGATCATAGCCTTTTAAAGTAATATAAGAACCCCAGCATATAAGTCTAATGGCTAAGAAATTACAATGAATCATCTTCTGATGTTAAACTGAAAATACTCATACTGGAGTGGGATGAAAGTTTCTGAGAGAATCATGAGAATGCAACTGGAAAATACCATACCAGGAACTTGGTGTCAGGATGACTTTACAATTCTTGATAGCTGTGAACCATTTAACGTTCTTCAATAAAAGCTCAGAAAAGGCCTAATAGCATGCAATTTTCTTTGGCAAAATAAGCCTGGTTTGAACACATGAAAAGGTTTGTGTGGGTTCAAAAGGGGTGACGAAGACACTGTTTTTTGCTGTCATTGGCTCGCTATCAATTTTTGTGTCCAAAACAAATGAATCTGGATGGAAGTAGTTAAAAGACTCAAGTGAACTAGTCCAATTCTTTTAAAGATATTATTGCTACACTATCCTCCCCATCTGAAATCTGTGTTGGGAGATAGAGGCCACTTCAACTCAATGAGTCACTTCTACTTCCTAGCCAGAACAATTAAACTTCTTGTATAAAACATGACCTGAAGCCTGCCCTTCACCACATCATCCCACCTCAAAAACTCCCAGAGGTTAGCTCTGACATTTAACAGATCACAAATTCAATTTCTTAGCTGATGAGGCCAACTTCATGCTTTTAAAAATGAATATTAGGTTATTACAAATTTCTTTTTTCTTCAACATTTTGGATAATATATCAAATGTGTTGTCAGTTCCACTGCCAGCCTGAATAACATTACATATGCTTCTTTATTATGATGGAGATAGCATTTGCGAGCCAGCTACAGGGCGAGTGAGAAAAAGACAAGCAAATCCTCCATCCTCTACACCTCCTTCTTTGCCCACCTACACCCAAAGAAAGAAAATAAGGGAGGAAGAAAGAAAAGACCTAATAAATATAGCCAGGAAATATAGATGTGTGGTCTATGGAGCCTCTAACCCTGCTGACTAGATAAAGAAGGCACAAGTTTTAGGCGTTAACTGTACTGTTCTATCAGTTACAGAAATGGTTAATGCATTTTGCTAATTTGCTCCTTCTTATTACAAGCAGCTGAGCAGCTTTTTTCCTCCTCCTCTCAAGTGTTATTGATCTCTTGCCATATTTTGCATACAATCCCCTAACAGCATTAGCTCATTTTTACTCCAGTCTCGAAGATTAGCTCATCTGGTTTATGTTCTTTGGTGTGTTGGTGTTGAGAGTTGAGTACATCTTAATTGTTCATTCTTAAAGGCATGCCCAACCATAACAGGTACTTCATGAGTCTGATCTTTTTACATCATGTGTTTTGACCCTTTTACCAGAAGGGACTCCCAGATCTTCATTTCTTAGCATAGCAGGTGGATGTATGTGGATAGGGAAAGAAGGATTTAGGTTACTTTCCTTTGGTTCTCAATTGTTTCTAAAGCCCATCCTCTTCCTGGAATACGTATTTGACATGATTATAATGAAGTTTCTATTTCCATCCAGTTTAACATAACAAAGGCCTCTGTTACTTCTTTTGAAAGCAAACAGCTTTTCCAGCTTTAGGACAATGTACATATGTTTACACTCTGTCCAAATACACTCTACATTTCCACCTCAGAACCCAGAACTTAGGCTTAAAGATAACTAAATTTGATTTAAATAAATCAACCATGAGTATATGGAAACATTGCTCTTCCCTCCTCCAACCTTACCAAGTACACTGGAACTTCCTTTAGCATTCATGCAGTATAATTTCACATTTTGTCACCACTCCTTTTTTCCAATTATCCTAACTGTAGAACTCAGAGTAAATGCATGCAAAAAGATCTTGTGCTACCTTGTTTCTGAACTTAGCAAGTTTCCTTAGGTACTTGAAGCACTGTATCTATCTCTATTTCTATCACTCTCTGTATCTCTTCTCTGTCTCTGAACCTAGCTATAGGTCTAGCTCCATCATCCCCATTTTATCACCATTTATTGAGCTAGCTGCAATATGAGTCCACAGCCCTTTGTGGTTTCCTAGCTATCCCTAAGGGACTTGGCAAAAAGAGATGAGCAGAGTTCAGTCCCCACCCCCCAGGAGGTCTATAGACAAGTGTAGGAGGCAGAGAAGTTAAGGAAAAAAGACATTTCAATTAATTGGAGTAAGAGCGGGGATAAACAAAATGGTCTGAGAGCCAGCGGGAAAGATTGATGACTATTTCTGCTTGTGAGTTGGGGAAGGTTTCACAGAGTGGGTGAAACTTCCTGACAGATATGTAGGATTTTGAAAAACAGAAATAGGAGGGAGGGGGCATTAGAGGCAGAGAGAACAGTGTGTACAAAGGTGCACTTAGTAAAATGTTTGGTGTTTTTGAAGAATGGCAAAAGAGCCGTGTGGCTGGAGTTTGGGTTGTTTGGGTTGTGTGGGATGGAATGGCAGAAGCCCAGGCTGCAGGGATGGAAAAGACCCATTAGCTCATAGTCCCCTTTCTCCATCTCTTCTTTCTCTATCTCAAAGCCAAAGTGTCCATGATGTTCTCATCCGCTTGCTGGCCCAGCAGAATGGATTTAATCTCTTTTAACCAAAAGAAAGGAGGTCAAGAACAGAGACAGGCGAAGAGCCAGGTCACAGCCTTTCTTCTCAATAGCCAAAAACACTTTGGTTTTACATGTGAATGTCTGTGTGCCTTTTAAATTTGAGTTACTCAACTCTTAGGTAATGCTCTATTTTTAACCTGTTGGCTAAAGTCAGCCATTCTTCAGTCTTTATTCCATTTTGCTAGATCTAAAAAAGGATAACTATCACTTGATGCTCCTTCATTAAATTGCGATTGACTTCTTATTTGAGATTCGGAGATGGCATTAAGATAAGTGATAAAAAACAAATGATCTATTAGGTGTTTCCTCTTTCCCCACACATATAGTCCCCCAGAGTAACCAAGCAGGCTCTCTGATACCTCCCCCAGGGGACATTTCTTATTCCACTTTGGCCAAGCATGATGCATGCCTTTTAGTGATAAAAGGTATTCCATTGCAATGATAGCAGTGGAAAATTACATAATTCTAACACTAGATTTCTTATTCAGGAAAACTTTAAAGTTATGCTGCAAAAGATAGGAAGATTTTAGTCCATGATATTCTTTTTTTTTTTTTTTAAAGGAAATACAACTTTCTATAACTTAGTATTATAAAAATATGTAAGCAAAGTGTTGCCCTTAATCTATTTTACAAACTACTGGAAATAAGTTCTTAAACAATTGAAACACAAAATAAATGGCATTTCTGAAAAACAAGCTTAATTAGAACATAGGTTTTTCTGAAACAGCACTTAATAGGTACATGTGAATGTATTAAGAAACAGGATTACTGTCTCCAGAGAATTAAATAACATGTGAAACAGTCATAAGCATCATGGAAATACAATCCACCTGAGCTTGTGCTTCTTATAATATCTCAAAAACGCTAGTTTACATAGCCATGCTTTTTAGCCAGGATTCTCAACCTTGGCACTATCAATATTTTGGGCCAGATAAGTCATGTTGTGTGCTGTGTATTGTGGGACCTGCAGTAGCAACCCTGGCATTTACCCACTAGATGTCATTAGACAGCACCCCCCTGCCTCCGCAAGTTTTGACAACCGAAAATATCTCCAGACATTGTCAAATGTCTTCTGGGGTGGGAGGTAATTGTCTCTTCTCTAGAGAAATAATCATTTAACTCTAACTTATATACCTTCACAAATTAAATCTTGAAATGTAATTATATTATTCACAACTATTACAAAATAAATTAGACAGCTCCTTTATGCTTATTTTCTAGAAGTTTTGTAAAACAGTGTAGCTCGAAGTAGTAGCACTAGAATATGGTATTCTACATCTCTGTGAATCTAAAGTAGTCACTTCTAATGAATAAATGAATGAAAATAGTTTTATTTGAGGGAACGCTTCAGAAGATTTAAAATATTGAGAAGCGAAGACATTCAATTTGGCACAAAACACATGTATTTAGTGCTAATTACCATCCTTTCAGAAGGCTTGATACAAGGACCACACTTTTCTAAGTAATGTAAAGAAAATAAACTCAGCTTGGAGTTTAATACAGGGTTTCTGTATGGGTTTTTCCTGCTGTATATGTAGAATATCTTGTCTGTGAATGGATTTAGTGCACTGATGACTGTCAAATTCATTGATGATCATTCTCCCTTTCCTCTTCTAAAAAGCAGTTTTATTGAGATATAGTCACACACCATAAGTTCACCCAAAGTGTACGATAAATGGCACTCAGTATAATCAGAGTTGTGCGTTCATCACCACAATCAATTTTAGATCATTTTCATTACTCCAAAAAGAAAAACCCCATACCAGTTTTACTTGCCTATAGTTGACACTTAACATTGGTGTAGTACCTTTGTTATAATTGATGAAAGAATATTAAAACATTACTAAGTATACTCCACTGCTTGCATTAAGTATATTTTCCCCATATACCACCCAATTATTAACACCTTGTAATAGTGACATTCAATTGTTATGAATTGAAACATTCTTATGAATGAAAGAACATTCTTATACTTGTACTATCAACTATAGTCATTGTCCATAACAGGGTTCACTGTATTGTACAGTCCCTTTTACCAAGAGTACTAGAAACTTTAGAGAGTCCAAAACATTTTTGTTTCTATTTGTAGATAATAAGTTACCCATTAAACAAGAATTGTGCTCTGTGAGATATCCAAGAATGTAGACCAAGTTACCCTAGAGAATTGAGATAAAGGCTAAGCCTAGAGTTAACAGCTATGGCAAACAGTGTCCTAAGACTAATCTGGTAATTTGTATTGAACTAAGAAATCCAAAAGGAAGGCTAGCTACTTGTTTCATTTTCTACATATAAGCTAGTGGAAATGTCAAAAGTGGGTCAAAATGTACCAAACAAATTCTCGTGTACATGCAAACATGATGATAAGTAAAATATCACAGAAAATTAAGTAGAAACATAAAACAGAATATTAAGTTTTTGTTTCTTTCTTATTCTTTTTATTTATTTTTAATGTTAGTTTTTAAAATATACTTTTGAGTGTTCTCATTCACCATCTTAGATGAGATATGATAGTAAATTTATTTTTCACATCAAGATGACAATACAAATCTCTAATTTATTTTGATTTCCATGTTTTCATGATATATTGTTGCCTATTTTTAAAATGTTGTGGGATTGAATGTGCAACTTATCATTATGAGTGCTCAAATGTGAGTTACACTCTAGTCTGGGATGAGTTTTAATTATTCCTGTGTTCATTTTCTCTTAATGATTTTGTATAATTACATAACCAAGAAAATGAAGCAAAACATGATATAGAGTCATTCATTTTTAGTCCCTAGTAAAGTGTATAAGGTTTAATATATATAGGAATGTGTATATATAGGTGAATATATGTAACAATCATTTATTGCGTTACTACTTTGCGCTCTGCAGCTTGTAAAGTACACATATCTAACATAAACCATGAAACAACTCTAGGAGATAGACAACATTAATCCCATTTTACAGAAGCGAAAATGACCTGGAGGAAATATTAAGTAATCAGTGAAAACTCAAAGAGCCAGTGAGCAGGCAAGCCTGGATCTGAACACATTTAGCAAGGCTGGCACCCAAGCTCTTACTCACTACTGAATCTTTTATGTTTCTACCTATTTTTCTCTGATATTTTAATTATCATTATGTTTGCATGTGCTTAATATTCTTAATATTCTTTCTCATTCACCATCTTAGATGAGATATGTCTGATTCTTAGTTGATATACCTAATAGTCCTGATTTATATTTCGTTTAAAAATAGAAATGGGAAATTGTTAAGTGAGTTAACAGTAAAACTAGTGTAGTAAGACCCTGAGACACACTCAAGTTAATGAAATCTAAAAATATAGTAGTTTTTAATCCTTAATTATTTCCTAAAAAAAGAGAAAACATCACTTTTCCACAGCTCGTTCTAGGAAGTTGCCAACCCAAAAGCTGGCTTTTGACTTTTTTCAGCATACTCAGTCACTCCTGCTGTCATTTAAATCAATTTCCCCTTGTGTCCTTTTTAATGGAGTGTGTCATTGATAATTGCTATCTACTGTCTATTCAAGGTGAAGTTAAGACTTCATCTTAACTCTGTAGCCATTTTTAAAAAATATTTTTATTCTAAAATTCTGAGTTATAGCATCAGTTATAAAAGAGAGGAAATCACAAGATATGAAAAGTCGCATACACTCTTCAAAATAAAGTAAGCTGGAGAATGAAGTGTTTCAGCTGCTTAGCCACCTATTTCATACATCAAAACTTAAAAATAAGAACTATTTTGTTTAAAAACACTTTTTAAAGTATGTTACATATTCCTCCACCTTCAGAAACATAATATTTTGAACACAATGGAATGCTTTATTGATTAAGAGCCCTGGCAATAATATGTTATAATAGCACGATGTCATCAAATGTGGGACTATTTTCCACACTCTAATGGTCCTAGCTTTTGTTTCTCCTTTGAAGCCCTACTGTAAGCAGTTCTATCTTGCTGCTGCTGATAGCCCCACTCCCACTTCCAAAAACCTTGGTTATCTATTTTATCTGCTTATGCATCAGCAAATTATTGGAAAAGAAGTAAATTAATGCATAATAATTGCCTATTGCATGCTAAGTACCATGCTAGATTCAAAACAAATGTGATTCCATAGAGTCCTTTTTACTCCTCTGTGAGGTAGGTGTTGTTAGCCCTAATTTTCAAATGAGCAAAATGGAAAGTCACTGAATATACTCACTTAGGACACTGCTAAAATGGTGTCCAGAGCAAATGTGCATGGGGTTGTCCTGTGTGTAAAGGGCATTAGTCCACTAAGGCGTTTAAGCCTTTTATTTTATGATCTTCCTGCTTCCCCTGCTTTGACGCTCCTGGATACAGCAGTCATTTCTCCCATAATGTGGCCTATGCAGTCTAAAAAATTGCTCCCTTTTTGAGAAAATGGAAAATCTATGCACCTTTGTAAATGGATTGCTAACAAAAACAATAATGAGCCTAAAAATAAGCATAGTTCAAAAGTATGTTAAATTCATATTAAATAAATACTGAATTATACTGGACATTACTTTAGAAATAAAGTCAAGGTTGCTTTATGGAAAGAATAATAAGGAAGAGATCTGAGCAAGAAGGGTGCTGAGTTATAGAAACAAAGGTAAGATACATAAAAAGAAGGGCAAACCAAGAAGCAAGCAGTTCTTAGACAGAAAACATGGCAAAACTGAGCCAGGAAAAGAATGTAGAGTGGGCATCAGAGATAATGTATTTAGCTGGGTTGGTGTACTGCTGTTACTACTTGACATAAAATATTAATAGGCTGAGTAAAAGTAAAACTTCCACATTATCTTGATATCTTCCCAATATCCTCCTACTTCTCAATATTCTATCACTAATTTATATATCAAAAACATTTATTATATTAGAACAACCTGGATCACCTCATAAGTGAAGGACACTATGTTCCTTCTTTCTTTTGAAAAAAGAAAAATCTGGTAGCATGACAGTATGACCACCAAAAACAGAAAAATAGAAAAATTCAATTCATTGGGAAAGTAAATCAATAAATCCTACATGATTTGAAAAAACGTTCTTTCTTTCAAACAGTAGTCAGTATTGCTTTGCCCTGAAGTGTTAGTTTGTAAGAGTACCCCTGGGGTGCTGAAAACCCCAAGGAGGTTCCTTGTGCTTTCAGGTGGGTGTAGGAATCAATGCACAGCTTGGGCTCTGAGGAGGGCACTGGGCTCAATTTGTGCCATCACTGAAGAAACTCCATGGCTGGCCTCTGTCTAAACATTCACTTCTTGAGTGTCCTTTGTGTCGAAGGCCCTTTCTGACTCCCAATCTAGCTGCTACCCCATACTCTAATCACACTTGCACTGTATTTTAGTGGAGAACATATATGCCCTGGACAGAGTGGAACTCATTAGCGTCCTATAATGTGGATGGTTAGAGCATGAGTAGGTTTTTTTTTTTTTCTCTTTTTTTTTTTTTTTTTATTATGGGTAAAAATCTAAATTCTCACAATACATACAAACAGTTGCAAAATGATATATAAATATATATGCATATATGTGTATTTGCTTACAAAAATGTTATTTATATATATATATATATATACATATATTTTAAGAGGTGCTTAGATTACCCAAAATATTACACGGAACCCACTGGGATTCCCATGTTGCCCACCTCCCACACCTCCCACCACATCCCACACAAACATCTCCCACAGTGTGGCCCACCACCCTCAATGAACTTACACATCCTGGAGCCTTGCCACCAACCATAGACCACAGTTCACACTGTAGACCACACTCTCTCCCACTCAGTTCTTAGTGGTGTGTGCTGATTTAAAATGGCCTACATCCATTGCCACAACTGTACTCAGGACAACCTCCAACTCCCAAAGAAGCCCCTGTATTTCAACTGCTCATCCCCTCCCTACCCCAAAAGTGTTAAGTGGCCACTGGCTCCACCTCATTGTTATAATTTCTTGCATTGCTAGAATCACCATATGTGAACAAGAGAATACCATCAAGTCCACTCTAGTCCATAGTTCTTCCCCCA
>JAKSZT010054262.1:1766795-1818668 GCA_026826555.1 Tolypeutes matacus | reverse complement strand
ATAACTGAAACTTACTCAATAAACAGTGGTGGTAGTAATCATGGTGATAATACTATAGTTGCTGACTATTATATGTATTTGGAAATGCTAACTGTCAAATTGCGTACCCTTTATCAAAGCTACCCCCCCCCCAAACTCTGCTATCATATTTAGCTAAGGCAGATTTATTTTACTAGTTTATAACACCAAGCTCATAAACTTATTTTAATAAACTTATTAAACATCTACTAGGTGCCAGCATTTTTGCTAAATGCTGCATAGAGAACAATAAAACCTATTTCCTATTCCCAAGGAGCTACCAGTAAGTGGCAGATACTATATAGAAATGAGTGCTACACAATAAAAAATGTGGACATGGTAGAAAGAGCATGGATTAGAGGTTAACAATTTGGGTTAAAAAATCTGCTCCATCATTGAATCTTGGGGAATGTAATTAACCTCCGGGCCTCCGTTTCTTCATCCTCAGGTAACCAGGACTTTTCGATAATTCAAAGTAAAGTATCTAACAGGTAGACATTTTACAATGCCCAATGCATAGTGCCATTCAATGAATAGTAACAACTATTAGCTAAATGATACAGTAGATAAGTTTGATGGGAAGGAATTAAAGAAGGAGTTTTATGCAGAGAGTGGGATTTGGATGGGGTCTTTAGTTAAATGTTATCCTGGTACTCTCTGCCTGGTACATATTACTATTTAGTTGTGTTTTTTTTCTTTTTCGGTGATTGATTTGCTGTGATCCAAGATTTTTAAGATGGTCAAAAATAAATGCAGTCCAGTAAAAAACTCAAAGTTGACCTTAAATATAAAAGAGAAGCAATCAAACAATTATGAGCTCTATAAAGAACCAATTCAGATACTTCAGAATCTAAAGTGTACTTTGGGAGGCCTTAACTCAAACACAGAGGAGCCACTTCCTCAGGCACTGGGAAGTGTGTTTGCCTTGCTCCCTGCGGCTGTGCTAAGAGCAGCTGGCTGGAGGTAGGAGCCCAGCATTGCACTTTATAGCAGAGAGCAAGACAGGAGTTCTGTGATTGATTTCTCCTTTTTCAGCACGAGAAAAACAAAAGTATTCTAAGAGAGACACAAGGCTCAACAAGTAGAATTTGGGATTTATTCCTGGTATTACTTGGATTTTCAAGAATTTTTGGATATCTTGCTTTTCAGCCACAGTTCTCCTCGGCAATATGAATTATTTGCCAAATTCATTTCAAGCTCTTGAATTTGCAGTTAATAAAGAAATAAAGAGCTTTTCATTTGTTATTAAGCTGTTTGTTTTGCTTGTAAAACCAATCATAATGTCTACCCAGTAAAAAGAGAAATGCCTGAAAGTTGTAACTCCAAAAAGTTAACGGTGGAAGCTTGAAATCACCTCCCCCCCACCGCCCCCAGACAAAGCCAGAAGTAATTTTAATGAAACAGAGTTTTCTCTTTGAACTTGAGAAGGCACAGGCAACAAACGCTGAGAAAATTCTTCCTTTACCCTTCTCTAGAATCCTTCCCTTCAAGACAGACCAAGGCTAAATTTGGGATTGGAATTGCTGGCCTTCAAGGCCTGAGCAGGCAGCAACCTGGTAGCGGTCTTTGATTGCTTTGTAGCAAGAGGAAATCTGCTGAGAGTGTGGTATGATGTGCCGTGGCGTGGTGTGCAGGGTGGTGAAACGTGGCGTGGTCTGGCATGGTGCTAGTCTCATAGTTGAGGGGAGGGATACATCATTGTTTGGCCTTGGGCATGCTTCTGAGTGAAAAGGGAAGAAATCCTACCCTCCAACCCTACACCCTCCCCTTCCCGGGCTTCTTTACACAAATGCCACAAGTCCCACTACCACACACACACACATCCCTCCATAGCAAACTGCAGTGCATCTCAAACCGCGGATTCTAAAAACGTTATGAAATGGATTTTTCACCCAACAAATGCCCTGAGCAAGGCTGATAAGCATTCTGAGCAGCAAAATCCAAACGGAAATGAGGGGAAACAGAAAAGCCAACCCTGAAGGTGCATCATCAAACTGGTTTCAGAATTACAAAGTCCAGCTTTAGCAATATGGGATCCTGTTTTGCAAAAAAAAAAAAAATTGGATATAAATCAAGGGTTTTCTTTCTTTGGATGTAAAACCTTTTCATCACTTTTTCCTTCTAGCATGAAAATATAACACTAACTACTTTACCAGCAGAAGCAAAAGTGTTTGAAAAATAATTTCATCCCCTGCCAGCTCCTGCTATTGAGATCAGTGTCCGTTCCAATTTGTTTCTGACTTTCACTTAAAAATTATTTTTCTCCCCCACTGGGCATTGTCTCTTTATGATGCAGCACACAAAAAATAAGTAAATAAAACAATTTTATATGTGGAAGCTGTGCTCTTAAGGATTGCTTTCCCTCTGGACTTTCTAATATCCTTCTGTGGATGATTCATTTCACTCAATGCAAGAGTCCCAATGGAAGGCAGTGGGCAGCTGAGGGCTGGGCTCTCCAGAAATATGGCGGAGACCAAACTTTTGGCTTCATCATGAAATAACACACATTAAGTATATTCTTTTCATCTTCAGAACACAACTTGAAGTCTTTATCCCTTAATTCTTCTTGTGGAGTAGGGTCATTATTATTATTGATTTAGCCCCATCTCGTTTTACTACTTACCCTCTACTTGTCCCACCCCTCATTTACTGAAATGGAGGTATCAACTTGACAAAAAAGAAAACAAAACCAAAGGGAAAAAGCTGTCAATACTCTCAGACACATGTGTCCTTGAGAAAGTTACATAACTGCTTTAAAGTAATAGTTTCCTCATCTGCAAAATGGGCACAATAGCATTCCCTACTTTATAGACTCATAGAGAAAATTTGGTGAGATGAAAAAAAAAAATTAGAAAGCTTAGCACAGTGACTGGCTGTGATGGTTAATTTCATTTGTCTACTGGGCTAGCTTATTGTGCCCAGTCATTTGGTCAAGCAACCACTGGCCTGATTGTACTGTAGGGGTATTTCATAGATTTAAAACATTAGTCAATTAATTGTATATATGGCTGATTACACCTATAATCAGCAAAGGAGTGACCGCTTTCAGCAATGAGAGAAGTCTTATTCAATTAGTTCAACTGATTTCTATGTCTACTTCAGGCAACCAGCTTCTCTTGGGGAATTCATTGAAACCTTCATTGGAATTACCAACTTGTGTCCCGCTCTGTGGAATTTAGGATTTGCCAATCCCCACAGTTGCATGAGCCAGTTCCTATAATAAATCTCTTAATCTACATGCACACCATAGACACACATATACACACTCATTTTGCCAGTTCTGTTTCTCAGGAGAAAGCTGACTAATACCTAAACACATAAAAAGGGTCCAATAAATATTTTCTGTGATTGCATTATGGTGCTTAACTCACATGCTAGTAGTGCCTTTTATCAAAATGACCCTGAAATTCTTGAAGACCTCTTTGTACTTTAACACAAGGCAGCAGGATATGGTGAAGTGAACATGAGTTTTGCAGAATTGGATTAATATAATTTCTTTCCATGTGAGCTATGCTAGCAGTTCTATCTCCCTAAGCAATGCAGTTTCTCTGAGCTTTTATTCATTCTAGAACTATTTAGTGACAAAGGAGATAGCATAATTAAATTGCTCAGTTCATAGTAGGCTCTCAGTAGATGTGGGTTTCTTCCCTACACTTTTCATTCTTTTAATCAGGGATTGCTTATAAATTTCCATGATTGGGAAAAAACAACAACAACAACAACAACAACAAAAACACTTCTATGTATTTGTTTTGTGTCATCTTTTTAATGAATCCTCTTAATAAACCAGAGTATCACATACCAGAGAGTGTTCTTAAACTATGATTATTTGGTCAGTAACACTAATGTATAATCTCTCCTGTCAAAGTGATTTGCAAGGTGCGTGGAGATAGGGCTTAAACAATAAGGTTGTTGCGAGACCTGAATGAGATAATACATGGTGGATGCTTCAAACAGTGTTTGCTGTGTATTGAATGGTACGGTAAATGCCACTATTTTTACTTTTGTTATTAAACTATACTCTCGTGAAAAACAAAAACCTTTTTCATCATCTTTTCCCATTTTTCTACTCTTTTATATAGTATTTTAGCACTTATTAGATGTGGATTGTGATAAAGAATTATTTGATTTCTTTGTCTACACTTATTTTGTTATCTATGCCTTATTTCTTCAAATACAGCAGGACTGGTGAATTATGACCCATGGGTTAAGTCCAGACTGCCACTTATTTTTGTAAATAAAATTTTATTGGAACACATACATGGTCGTTCATTTATTTACTGCCTGTGGCTACTTTTGTGCTACCTTGACAGAGTTTAGTGGTTGCAGTGAGAGCATATGGCCCACAAAGTCTGAAATATTTACTCTCTGGACCTTTAAAGAAAAAGTTTGCCAACACCTAGAGTAAAAGCTGAATTACATCAAATGTGTGTTTTTGTTGGGAAGATGTTGTAGACCTTGAGTGCTGATAAAACACTACAGGAACAACCAAGAAAGTTATGGGGTCTTGTTTCTGAAGAGAAAAAATGGTAAAAATAGATAGTTTCTTTTCAATACTGGTCAAGATATTTACCTGCTTGAGACAAGGCAACTGAACAAAATATTCCATTGAATGGATGGTTCTATTACTGTTCTTGTCATAAACCCCCTCTGGATCTTACTGCAATATGCTTCACTATTAAAAATGTAATTGCCATTTGACCCTATTTTTACTCCTAATCTATAATCTTAAGGCAATGATCCTAAAACAAATCTTAATATTTACAAACAATATGGCAGGTTGAGCTTGTATAGAAATCCTATTTTTAATCCACTCACACAAAAAATGTTGCATAAAATTTAACAAAAAATCTGTGTGTATATATGTATATATACACATACACCTATATTATATATATTCATATATATGCACACACACACACACACATAGCCAAGCTTTAAACAAGAACGAAAAATCCCTCTGTTGTTGAAACACAAACTTAAAATCAGAGAATTGAATGGGAATTGAGGCTGAATGACAGCTAGATGTCTCAGATCCTGGGCTGGGGTTTAAGGCAGATACAGGATTGAGTCTACGAGCCTGTGCTCTCTGGGAATCTAGAACTAAGATCCTTGCCTAAGGCTAAGAGTTGGAAGGGTATGGCAAACCTCCACAAAAATAAGTGGTTTGAGAAGTGTCCGTCAGCCTTAGGCCATAGTTAAAAAGGAATTACCCCCAAAGAAGTCAGATGGATGACCTTGAGCTGGGCACAAGTCTCCAATTCCATTAACCATGTTGGGTAGAAATGAAAAATTAACATAAACATTATTTTATAACAGAGGAATCTGTAGGTTCCTGGTAGAAGCAAGTAAGAAACTGCACAGGGAAGCAATGTGGCTCAAGCAATTGAGTACATCTCTCCCACATGGGAGGTCCCAGTTTCGCTTCCTGGTGCCTCCTAAAGGGAAGATGAGCAGACACAGAAAGCACACAGCAAATGGACACAGAAAGCATACAGTAAGCACAAACAACGAGGAAGGAGGGATAAATAAATAAAATAAATCTTAAAAAACAAAGAAACTGCACAGAAGTCTTTAATTTCCTAAGGATAGATGTATAAAAGGGAAAACACTGGAATTCTGATCTAAAACCTTCCTCTCTGCCTAGGAAAAATTATATTTATCCTTCAAGGTCTAATTCAGATGTCATTTTGGGATGTTCTCTCAAGTGAAAACCTCCTCCCACTCTCAACACTCCTTCCCTGCACAAGCTATTGCTCCTATAGCTTTTTGTTTGTACATCTAAATTAGAACTCTCATATTGCAATACATTTTTTTTTTTTTTTTACTTTTTAATCTCCCTTCTAGAGGTGAACAGCTTGATGTCAGAGACTCTGTCTTTTTTACAAGATGTTTTTTGAAAGTAACAAATAATTGCTCACATTGAGTATTATCATTTATTAATCTTTGTGAGGTATATAAAGAAGCAAACATCATTGACTATACTCTCAAGAAATTAATAAAATTTGACGGAGGATATTTAAAGTGTTTGAGCTCTCAGAATCATCAGGATTGGGGAATGAGTTATGGACTAGAGTGGACTTACTGGTATTCTACTATAGACCTACTGAGATTCTAGCAATTGAAGAACTTACATCATTGATGTGGAGGCAGTAGCCACTGGAGGTTCTGAGGTCAGGGAGAAGGAAAATAGGTGTAATACGGGGGCATTTTCGGGACTTGGGAATTGTCCTGAGTGACATTGCAATGACAGATGCAGGCCATTATATATCTTGTCATAAAAAATTGTGTGGGAGTGTAAACTGCAATGTAAACTATAATCCATGCTTAGTGGCAATGCTCCAAAATGTGTTCATCAATTGCAATGAATGTACCACACTAATGAAGGATGTTGTTAATGGGGGCAAATGGGGGCAGTGTGGGGAATATGGGAATCCCCTACATTTTTATGTAACATTTATGTAATCTAAATATCTTTTAAAAAATAAAAAATTAAATAAAGTGCTTGAGCATTTAAAAACTTGGATGAGAACTTATGACTGAAAACTATGTTTAATTAATATAAGAAAAAATAGTATAGACAGTAAGTTCTGTAGGAATTCAGGAACCAGTTTGACTAGCTCATAATAGAAAGTATTAGAAGATAAGGCTAGAAAGTTAGGAAGGTAGGGTAGGACCAGATTATGGATAACCCAGGAAAATGGACTTTTTTTTTTTGTAACTAGTAAATGGGAAACCACTGATGCTTTCTGAGCAGGGGAATTTCCATAATCAGAGAACTGTTTTAGGAATATTAATTTGGCAGCACTGTGTAGGATGAATTGGAGGTGGGAAAGCAGGGTGACAGCTTGATTGACTATTTTAATAATTGAAGGATGGGTGATAAGAACCTGGACAGGCAATATGGAGGAAAAGGAAGGGACAGAAAGAAATTTAGCAATGACCTCAAATATATTTTTTAAAGAAATATAATTCAATTTTAAAATTTATTATTGAGAAATCATTAAAAAGTACGTGAATTCTTCACAGGGCAAGAACACTGTCAGAAGCCAAATGTATTAAGAATTGATGAAATATGATGAAATTATAATTTTCCTTAGCAGTCTGTATTGTTTAATAAGTGAGGAAATAGATGTTCACCTAGACCAAGTCAAAATTTTCATAAACATCCATGTAACATAGTTAATCTAATAATTCTTAACCAGCTATAAGAAAATAATTATTTTAGTAATATAAGGTTCAGAAAACTGGGAAAATATGGAGGTCACATACGGTTCCATTTCATGAATTCTAGGTTATAGGAAGTTCACATATTGCAAAGCAAAGACTTAGGGGCTCGGAAAAGAGCAACCAAATTGATTTGTGATATTATCATCATTGGTGTTAAATTAACAACTGCCACAATTAGGCAAAACTATCATGTCATTATGAAAGAATGCCAAAGTGTGTGTCTATATAGGAAAAATGACATTGACATTGCAGAAGAACCTCAGATTTGCCAAATTGATGTGGTTTAAGTTAATATCTAACCAAGCTAGTTCTTTTCTTCTTTTTGTTCATGGCAAAGCGTTTCCTGTATCAAGTAAATAGTGTTCTTTTTTCTCTCTCTCTTTATCAGTTGACAATCCAAGAATACCATTCTTAGCCTTTGAGTAAGTTCTCAGTCATCTATGGAAGCTAGAGTTCAAAAGCTTTGGTACATTGTCATGAAATTCCATTTTTCTTCCCCTAATATGGTTTGGTAATTTTAAACCTTTCTCTCTGTCCCAATCATTGTCCTCCCAAATTAAGAGATAATAACCAGTTTAGAGTAGCAGCTTATCTACAGGGGAAAGTTCTCAGCATTACACAGAGCTTAATTAGAAAATAGGTGCCATAATGATTCAGCCAGTTGTCACTCTCCTCTTGGGGTAGTGAGTCGAAACGGGCTCACTTAAAACTCTTTGCACAATGTGGGAAGAAAAAACACAGGTTTTGGAGTCAGACTGGACCAGGTTCCAATTCACTGGAGACCATCTATGAGCTATGTACCCTCAGCCAAATTACTCAGCCATTCTGGGTCTTGGTTGTTTTTTTGGTGTTTGTGACATAGTCAAGTGTGAAGTACTGCAGATGTTGACTGTGAGGTAAAGACCATGACTTACATGCCCAAAGCAGAGGTCAATGTTTTATCATAAGCATATTCATGTCAGTTTCTACTTTTCACCTTTAAAGCTACATTGTTTTGTTTTTAAATAACACTAGGTTGATTTGAATTATTCAAATTAAGTGTATACAATTTTTAAAAATCTACATTTATCAAAGGAGCTGCCAATGTTAGCATAATACCAATATAGGAGTATTTATCTAGGTTGAATTTGTAGACCTGAAATTTGTTTAGAATCTGCATACTTGGAGGTTACTGCATGTCAAAATGGCATTATACCCTCTCTAGCCCTATATAATATTTACTGATTATTTCATGTCTTCTTTACCCTCTATTCCCACATCAAATTAAGCATTAGGACCACTAGCATCCATTTGTTAAATATCCTTTCAATATTTTCATTCTTCTCTATCTTCATTGCTCATCTCATAGTTCAAGTCCCCATTAATTTTTAGGGGGCAGGGCATGGGGTCTGGACTCTTACAAAAGCCTCCTCACTGCTTTTTCTCCTTCCTGCCGTGCCCTGACAAATCTATAAGTCCTGATGCCAGGCTAATTTTTCAAAATGCAAATAAAATTATGTATTTACCTTACTTATAATCTATCAATCATTTGATACTGTATATAGAAGTTGATCTGAAACTTTTTTTTTGGCTTGTTTATTTTTATTGAAGTCTATCATTCATACATGAACATACACAAACAATAAGTATACAGTAAAAATTGCAAACTTACAAAACAAACATGCATAACATCATACAACTGTCCCATACATCACCCCACCAACAACAACTTGAATTGTTGTGAAACATTTGTTACAAACTATGTAAGAGCATCATCAAAATATTACCACTAACTATAGCCTTTATCTTACATTTGGTATATTTTCCCCCCAATCCCACCTGATTAGTAATATCCTGTATAGTATTATATGTTTGTTATTATTCATGAGAGAACATTCTCATATTGTTTTCATATTTGTCCTTCTTCCACCACTGTATTCCCTGTGTTATACAGTCTCACACTTTGTACAATCCATGCAAAGTGTACACTCAGTGGCTCTTAATTTAATCACAGAGTTGTGCTGTCATCACCTCAGTCAAATAATCTGAAATATTTTTATTCTGGGACAAAAATTGATGATAAAGCTCACATGAGTGACACAGTCCAAGAAGTAACCAAGCCTGTGAAAAAAAGCTGTCCCATAGATAAAATTGCTTACTTGCGCTGTTACTTTATCCTTTTTCCTCCCAGGGATACTTGATCAATCTACACCAGAACTGGCCTACCAAATCAAGCCTAAGCTCCTTTTTAGGGTCTCCAAGACCTGTCAATATGAGCCCTCCAGTCAGGCCTGTGACTGCCCTCTAGCTGTTTGGAACTCTAAAGTTTTCCTCTTTGTCTCACATTGGAATCCCCTTCTTCTTGTTACCTGAAGCTTTTCCTGAGCAGAAAGGCATTCTGGCCTTCCATAACATTTTTTCATAATTAATTGTTTAATTGGTGGAGGTATATGAAAGCAAAATATCAAGCAATGTGTCAAGTACCATAAAATGAGTTTTTAGCCTTTGTCTAAATGTTCACTGTTCTTAATAACTGAGATAAACCCTATTTTCCTTATTAAAAGGAATCATTTTAAAGTAGTCTTTACACCCAGACCTAGTTTTTCTCCCTAGGTTTGGATTTTAGAATGTTGGTGATAAACTAAGCCTGATTTATTATATGACCATCCTGTATGAGAAATGACTGTAACTCTAGGTATCTTTGGTCAACCTTAAGATATATAGCAGGAGCTATATCTCTTAATATAAGAGATATAGCCCGGTGATGACACCTATTCTTGCTCCCCATGGCCCCCGGGGCTGTGGGTGACACCCTGGCTACCCCTGAGCTGGGCTGGTTGGGCCAACACCTGGGGGCTGAGGGCACAGGGAAAAGAGAGAGATATAGCAGGGGGACGGATGTGGCTCAAATGGTTGGGCATCTGTCTCCAATATGGAGGGATCTGGGTACAAATCCCAGGACCTCCTGGTAAAAATTAAAAAAAGAAAAATATATAAGGTGCGTGGGCTGTCAGGCCCTGTGCGTGGGTGCGCGGTCAGACCTCGGGAGCTATGCAGCAAGATGATGACATAACAGGAGAGTGACACAAGGGAGAGCCAAGACAAGACGTGCCGAAAAACCAGGAACTAAGGTGGCACAGGCCGTAGGACGCCTCTCTCCCACATCAGAGGTTCCGAGGATCGAATCCCAGTGAAGACAGGAGGAGAAGGATGAGAAGAGAGGGCAGGAAATGGACACAGAGAATTGCCCAGCAAATGGACACAAAAACAGCAAAAATGGCTGGGGGGGGCAGTAAAAATGGATTAAAATAAATAAATAAATAAATAAATCCTTTTAAAAAAAAGTGTAGGGGGGTAAGATACAGACTATAGTAATACTTTGATGATACTTTCTTAACAAATGTGATGTGTGGGAGCCCTGTATGATTTTATGCATGTTTGTTTGTAAGTTTGCAATGTTTACTGAACACATATTGTTTATGTATGTTCATGTATGAATGATATACTTCAATAAATTGTTTTAAAAAAAATTTAAGAAGTATATTGTACAATATGAACTTGTCAATGGTCTGATTTTCTGAGCTGATCTTAAGAACAAAGGATCAATAACCTAATTTTTTTAGGAAAAGGTAAAGAAGAATATGTGAACTAGTTTATAAGCAGCAGGGTACTATAAAATATCTTTATTATTTTGATGTCACCTTTTATACCATCTATCAGTCATGCTCTAGTCACTTGTTTGCTTGTGCATCTCTCAGCCTAAAAGCTCCTTCGGAGTGTTTTCATACTTGTTTCCTTATTTCATTCAGTAATACTCTACCATGATTAGCTAAGATGAAAAACTTAGAAAGTAAGGAAGTGATACTTTCTGTACCTAAATATTTTTGGTCTTTATCATATTTATGGCTAACTTCATAAAGAAAATGGAATGAAGGGGAGAAAAAGATTGAGATTGCACCCTTATCCCAGACTTCACCCACCCACAGACCATCACGCCTGCTCCCCAAAAGAGGGTGACCCAGGCTTCCCAACTCCATTTACGATAAAGTCCTGATCTTTGTTCCTTCATGTTTTGTCCCTCATCTGTTTTTCTCTTTGAGAATTTGCCCAGCTATCGACACCTTGACTACATCTTCTGTCCCTGTTTTTGCCCCAATTCTGAATCTTTCCAAATAAAGTACAGTTATTGAGACCCATCCCTGTTGTGGCAGTTTGGCCATTACTTTAGGCAGAAATTCCAAGGTAAGGGCTGGAAAGAGAGTGATAGAAGGAGAGAAAATACAGATTAAATGAAAGTAAAGGATTTAAAAAAGTCAAGGAAGAAGGAATGGGAAAACAAGGGCCAAATGAGAAAGTAGGGGACAAGAAAAAAATGGAAAAGGAAGAGAATAAAAAAGACAAGGCAAAGGGATAGAACCATTTAATGGAATGAATTTCTCACTCTTCTTTCCACATGAATTGTAATATCAAGTGTTTACTTCTTTTTGGACTGTTCACTTAAAACCCACTTAAAGCAGAAAATATATTCCTTAAATGTCCCATAAGAATGGCTTTGCTTTTGCACCCCTTAGAGATATCACAAAATTGTGATTTTAAGGACCTTGGCTATAATTGCTCCAAAAAGAATTATTATCATAAGATTCTTGGCTGTGAAAATGACAAAGAGAGTTTAGTCCAAAGAAGGACTTACCAGGAAAAACCACACCCTCCTAATGACTCTGAGCTGAGGGGACACAGAAATTACAATGGTAAGACAGATCATACTACTTCCCATGGAAGGTGGTGAATCAAAATCTTAACAAATCACGTAGTCAAGAACTGCCAATCATGTTGGTGCTTCTTATACACAAAAATTAATTTCAAGGATATTTTGTCAGTTCTTTAGCTCTGGGTCATAATATTTAGATAATTATATGATGAGAAAATTTCATATTTTCTGTAAAAATTTTAAACTGGAAATCAAAAGAAAGTTTTCTTAATATATATAACATAAAAATAATTTTAACCATTTCAAGTGGACAAGTCTTTAACATTAAATACATTGACAGTACTGTGTAATTGTCAACACAATTTCCAGACTATTTGCACCATCCTAAACCAAAACTCATACCCATTTATCAGTAACTCCTCAATACCCCTTCTTCCCATCCCTGATAACCACTTTTCTGCTTTGTTTCTGTGAATTTGTTTATTTCAAGTATTTTATATGAAAGAAATAATACAACATTTGTTTTATGATTTGCCTGGCTTATTTCACTCAACATGGTTATCTTCAAGGTTCATCCATGTTGTAGTATGTTCCAGCACTTCATTTCTTTTTTTACAGCTCAATGATATCCCATTATATGGATATGCCACATTTTGTTTTTCCATTTATTTGTTGATAGACATGTAGATTTCTTCCACCTTTCAGCTATTGTGAATAATGCTGAGATGAACATTGGTGTACAAATATCTACCTGAGTTTGTGCTTTCAATTATTTACCTGTTATTCCTAGCACACACACAAAAAAAGGCTTAGCTCTACCAAAAAAGGATTGTAGACTAAATGTACATTTATTAATCAAAATAATAGTTTCAGGTACGTATGCATCGCTCTCTTTATAGGGCTCTTTCAATTAACCAGCCAACTATCAGTCCAATTACCCTCAGAGTAATCCATCGGGTGGCTGAAGTAAGTCCACGGTGGATACAGCAAAAGTCACACTGGTCTCTACTCTCACTTCGGCCACTTTAAGCAAGACATTTGAAAAATACAACTTTGAGCAACAGAGTCAAGTCTCTCAAAATCTTGGTTTCTTGTTTGTAAAATGGAGGAAAGTATCCAAGATTTTTTGAGGATCACATAAGATAATTAACGTGGATATTTTATATATTTCAAAATGCTAACAAATATAAGGCAAAAAGAGCTATTGAGCTCTAAACTTCTAATGATAAGGGATATGTCCTATATAACTTTTCATTCTGAAAAAGCTCATAGAATAATATTTTCAGAGAGTTAACACTCAATGAATCTTTGATGAATGAGTTAATGTATGAATGAACCTATTTTTCCACTTTTGCCAAGAATAGGAAAGTCACCATCATGTGCTGCCTATGGAAGCACTGCCTGCTGGACTAGCCATGGTGACACTGTGCCTGGCTGGCTAGCTGGACATCTTAAAGTCTGTCCTCATTGTGTCCTGTTTCTATCCTTGACCATTGTGTCAGCCCTCTTATATGGATTTATGTGGTGCATGATAGATTTCTATTAAATATTTTTTGTGAGTGAATAAGTGAATGGATGAATGGATGAAGTGGTCAGATTGTTTTTGTCAATTTCCCCCCACACAACTTATTATGAAAGTCACAGGAATTGGTGGTTGTTTGGTTAACATAGTAGGCACTCAGTAAATGTTTGTTTAATGAATAAATACATGACTGTGTAGATATAATGTATGAACATGGAGATAAACAAACTTATCTTAAATCCACCAAGAGCTTCCTGCTATAGCTGTAATAGAATAGCTTTAAAAAATTGAAACGTATCATCCACACGATAAAAAATTCAGATCATTCAAAAGGATATCTAAGAAAAGCAAATATCCTTCCCAGTCCATACCTCAGACTTATTCTCTAGAGGAGGCATTATTAAATGTTTTTTGTATATACTTCCAGAAATTTTATATGCATTATACAAACATTTATATAAGCATATATATGTAAATATATGTGTATAAATAAGTGCATGTATTATGTACATCCAAATACTGAGACATGAGGATCCCGAGTACACTTTTTCTTCCTTTTAAAGTCCATGAATCTTAGAACTCTTTCCTCACCAGTATGCAGAGATCTATGTCATCTTGTTTAATAGCTTTACAATCATTCAATTATTCTCCCACTGATGGATATTTAAGTTGTTTCCCATTCTTTGTTATTCTGAACAATATTGCAATAAATTTATAAAAACATACATAAATATATTTATCTGTATGTGTGATTGTATCTGTAGGATGAATTCCTAGAAGCAGAATTCCTGGGTTATTGTGTTTAACTCCAGGAGACAGAGAAAAAAGGCTTACTGATGTTTGAAACCATCAGCCTTTCCTAGAAAATAATCAATGGATTTTATTCCTTCTTAAAGTTAAAATTTGACATTAAAGGCACTTGGCACTTAAGTTGGGATAATACTAGACAGTCAGGATTAGCTCTGTATATGGGAACCCTCTGGTTTTCAGTGTAGGAAGACTATGGAAAATCTGAAAGATTTCCTGGAATCAGAATGCTAAGAAACCCTATCACCCTCTTTGGAAAATTCATCTTTATGTGATAGAATTAATAGAAATGTGTTTCTTTCAGACTCATTGCATGTGCATATTTTCCTTTGGATAAGCTTGCCATATTTTTCCAAAGACAAATTATTAATTATTGACTTTCTTCAGCTTTCCCTTTCTCCTTAATTTATTTTCCATAGTGCTCTGAGAGGATAAGAATCATGAAGAAATTTAAATGCATTTATATACAGTGGTAGGTTGATTTATGTACCCCAGAAAGATAAAAAAACATGTCCATAATCTTAATCCTTTCCTGTGGGTGTGAACACATTGTACATAGGACATTTTGAAGATACTATTTTTAGTCAGGATGTGGCCAATTGAATCAGGTTGGGCTTTAATATGGATTACTGAGTCCTTTATAAGCAGAACAAAATTTAGACATATCTACGTAGAGAAAGCCATGGGAATTTTCCAGAAGCTATTGGAACCTAGAAGAGAAAGGAGAGGACATATTCATATCACAGAAAAGCCAAGGGACCCTAAAGATGACCAGAAACCAGCCGCAGAATGCCACAATATTAGAGGACAAAGCATCACCTTGCTGACACCTGATTTTGGACTTCTGCTAACATCACAAACATGAACTAACAAATTCCCATCACTTAAACCAACCCATTGTATGGTATTTGTTTTAGCAGCTTGGAAACTAAGACACCTATCCAAGAGAGAAAAAAGATTTATACACAGGAAGACAAATGACTCCCACTTTGAATGAAGATAGTTTAAAAGATATCAATCAATATGAGTTAAATTGGTATCTGTGGTAGTTCGAGGTTTTTAAGGACCCCAGAGAAATCATGTCCTTAGAGTTAATATATTCCTGTGGATATGAAACTATAGTGGGTTAGTTTATTAGTGGGTTAACCTTTGGGTTAGTTTATTTCATTTAAGATCCCTTTGATTAGATTACTTCAGTAAGGCATCCCCCAGGGTGGGTCTTAAACTTCTTACTGAAGTTCTTTATAAATGGAATGAATATAGAGAGCACAACTGAGAGAAATACCACAGAAGAAGAAAGAAATCCAAAGAGGCTGCAAGAGAAAACCCCAGAAGTCAGAAGCTGTAAACAATGAAACCAGGAAGTGTGCTGCCACTTTTATCTTCAGAAAGGGGTCTTAGAGGAGAGAGCATTGCCTGATGAATCTTTGATTTGGACACTTCCATGGTCTCAGAACTGTAAGCTTATAAGTTAATAAATCCCCATTGTAAAAGCCAACCCATTTCTGGTACATTGCCTTCTACAGCTCTGAACAAACTAAAAAACTAATTCTCCTATAAAATTCACAGTGAGTTCTTGGACAAACTGACTTCGGGTTTTTTGTTTTTTTTTGTTTTTTTCTTTTTTCTTTTTTACTTTCTTTCTTTTGCTAATTTCTTATTAGGGATAGTTTTCAGGGTGATTAGCACAGAGCTGTATCTACAAACACGGGGAAAAAAAATAGTACAGAACTATTCCTGCCACAGCTATTGGCTGAAGAGATAAGTTGTCATCTGTTTATATCAGTTGTTCTCAGCCTTGGCTGCACATTAAAAACCTCAAGAGCTTTTAAAAATACCAATGTTTCACCAGACCAATTAAATCAGAATCTTAGGCTGGGGGAGGGAGTGGCAGACATCCACACTTTTTTAGGTTCCCTGGTGGTTCTATTGTGGAACCAGGATTTAGAACTGCTGGTTATAGAAATATAAGGAACAGAAATTTAGAATAGAACTCTTCCTGATAACTATAAGGACATCGAAGTGAGTGTGAGATGGGTTACCTTTCTCACCCCATGCAGATTTACAAAGGAAATGGCACCAAAAGCCTATTCCATTTTTCTGGAAGCCCAGCAAGTTCAAGGATGTGCAAATGGGACAGAGAAGATTTAAGGAGAACACTGGTAAAGAGACTTCTTTAGAGAGAGCTTACACTCTGCTGATGTCCTCATCTTCCTTTTTAAGGGAAGTATAATGGGTGTTACCTTATAACACCCAAAACAGAGAGGAGGACTTCAATAGCTCCACTAAGACAGCCTGGAGATGCATTTTCTGGCCTTGGGAGACAAAGGACTTCTAAAGGTCCATGAATGGGAAGACTTAACTGGGCATAGACTGCAGTCTGTTTTCTACCAGCCAACCACTCTGTTGACAGTGTCAAAATACTGTACCATGGGAATCAGCCTGCCTCTCAGAGTTTGTCAGGGCAAGAAGTGCATAAGTGTTCATTTTTTATTTTTTATTTTAATTTTTAAAAAATAACAAATATTTATTTGTATCAATTATGGTAAAAAAAATTTCCTACACCAGATGTACATGACCCAATTGTTAAATAGAACATTTCCAAGGTAAACACACTCCCCCAACCCAGTTTTTCATCCAGTTTAAGATAACCAATTCCTTCTCTTTCCCCGCTGCAAGATGTGAGAGCAACTACTAATGGGCTATATAGCATTTTCAACTCCACTTCGAGGTGAAGTTTCCAATTACATGCAAAACTTAAGTACTCTCAACTTTCTCTTAACAAAAGTTCCTGAGTCCAGGATTTACACAATTATTACAGCACTAGCAGAGCAGTGTCTACAACTCATCTTTGTCTGATGTTTCATCTTCACTGGTTGGGGGAGGGCCTGCACTTCCAAAGAGTTTGCTGATAAGTGGCTGAACAATTTCTTCTAGTTCCTTCTTTTTAGCTTTAATATCTTCAATGTCAGCATCTTGGTGACTTTCCAGCCATTCAATTGTTTCCTCTAAAACTTTTTCCATGGTTTCCTTATCTTCAGAGGAAAGAAAAAGTTTGTCTCCCAGCTTTTCTTTATCTCCAGTCTGATTCTTTAGAGAGTAGGCATAGCTTTCCAATACATTTCTTTTTTTTTTTTTTAATAATTAAAAAAAAAAATTTTTTTTTAAAGAGATGCTTAGATTACATAAATGTTACACAAAAAATATAAGGATTCCCATATGCCCCACCTCCTACACCTCCCACAACCTCCCATATAAACATCCTTCATTAGTTTGGCACATCACCTGCAATGGATAAACACATCCTGGGGCTTTGCCATTAAGCATGGACCATAGTTCACATTGTAGACCACACTTTCTCCCACAGAGTTCTGCATGTTATAGGATATATAAAATGGCCTATATCTGTCATTGCAATGTCACTCAGTACAATTCCCAAGTCCCAAAAAATTCCCTGTATTTACAACTGCTTTTCCCTCTCCCTGCCCCTACAGCATCCAGTGGCCACTGGCTCCACATTGATGTTATAATTTCTTCCATTGCTTGAATCACAATATGTCTATAGTAGAATACCAGTAAGTCCACTCTAGTCCATAGCTCTTCCCCCAATCCTGAGGAGTCTGGGATGGTGATGTCCACTCCACTTCCAATTGAGAAGGGGCTTATATTCCATGGATAAGATGGATGGGATTATCCTACCTGCAGCTACAGACTCTCTCCATTCCCTGGGATGGCCGTTGTCCATCATCATCTCCCCGCCAGGTGTCCTGGGTGAGTCCATTAAGCTGTAGAGTAGGAGTTGCAGCTCCACTGAGATTCCGGGCCCAGCAGGCACATGGACAGCCCAAAGACTCCAGTCTCTGGATGTACACCTACAAACTCCAACACCACGTATAGGTTTGAATAGAAGGGCAAGATGAACCACGTGCAGGGAAGACATATTTGAGTCCAACTCGGTCAATCTCTGGAGCACAAATTGCAAAGTAGGGCCCACTGGCAAGTCACCAAACTCCAGAGCTGTCTGCCCTGACATAGGACCTGGGTGTCTCCAGAGCCCTCAGGAGCCCCTCTATTTGGGATGATATTCACTTTAGAAGTCTATGAGGTCCTACTGAGATGTGCATAATCATTACCTCTGGGATGACCTCCTGACTCACTTTGAAGTCTCTTAGCCATATGAACTCATTTGTCTTTACCTTTTCCCCCTTTTATTCGAGATCTTTTTCCAGTCTCATTGTCAGTTGGAACTTGGTAGTAATCCCTCAGTGCCAGGGAAGCTCATCCCCAGGAGTCATGTCCCATGCTGGGAGGAAGGTAATGCATTCGTATGCTGAGTTTGGCTTAGAGAGAGGCCACATTTGAGTAATTAGGAGGCTCTCAGGAGGCAACTCTTAGGCACCCCATAACAATAGGCTAAGTTTCAATTTCAAGAGCAAAGACTCATAAGGCTAATCATTAATAACAAGGGCCCATCAGTGGATCATCCTCCTTTGCCAGACACTGCCCCTGCGCTTGGGGGACTGTTGTTGCTCCCTTAGAGAATGTGGTAGAGCTCTCCAGGATGGGAATTCAGTATTCTCTCATTTATTGAGTGATTCTTCACCTACTGTAACAATGTCCCATGAACATTTGAACAATTTTATATACCTTATATGTATGTTCAGGTGAACGTCTTCCCATGCACCCCCCATCCCTGACACCCCCCACCAACGATCCTCTCCGACCTCAGTTGTAACCCTCTGTGATACAAAACCTCTTTAAAGATGAAACCAATACAATAGCCAAATAAAATTAATAGGAAAATGAAATAGTAATGATAAGTTTAAATGTAAGAGATAAAATCCATGAAAACTTAAAAAAAAAGCTAAAAATAAAATTAAATTAAAAGATTGGGATATTTAAAAAATGAAAAATATTAAAAAAAAATTTTTTTTGACATTTTGCCTTTTATCCCTGTGATATCTGGTGTCCAGTCTGTACCGTGGCAACATCCCCCTCTCATTTACCAGTGTCTCAATATTTTTCATTTTGTTTTCAAAGAAGTTTTAGATCATAGCAAAGTCACACACAGAATACAAGGGTGTCTCATATACCCAACCTCCTCCCCCGTTCCTCACCCCATATTAATACCTTTTTATATGTGGGTAGTAGTATTGTTATAACTGATATACAAATAGTGAAACATTGCTACTAAACATTGTCAATGGTTTACAGTATGGTTAACATTTTAGACTGTAAACTTCTATAAATTTTGATGATATTTACCATGTCCTGTGTCTATCACTATAAGGTAATGAAGAACATTTCCACTGACCAATAAATACCCCTTGTTTGATATATTCTGTTCCTCCCGCCCCATCTCCCCGGGGCCCACAATGATCCCCTGGCTTGACTCGTTGGATGACAAGAGTCATAGTTACATGCAACAAGAGGACTTGACACATTGGTTTATCCTCTCCTATTAGGAACCACCCTTGCTCTTGAGAGACCCCCTCCTGTCTATTTCTGAATCGGTCCTCCCAAAGATGGGAGTCCCACTCCTTCTCACTCATAATGTGGGTCTCCACCCACTAATGCAACACATTATGACAGAATGAACACTCACACACTCCCTAGAAGCCTGCTCCAGGTATGACCTGTTCTGAATGCCCCCGCAACCAACACCCTAAACCAGTGACCCTTCCTTGACATATTGCCATAAGAGCATTCCCACCTCTGTACTTTCAAACTCACACCCACAAATCCCAAGTGTTCACCTGGTGGTCCCTCCAGGTGGTCCCTCTCCCAACTCTCCCCCCAGTATCCTGGGTATTCTAACCCACCCTTCCCAATCTACCCACCTGTCAACCCTGCACCAACCAACCCAATAATATCACTACCCTCCTGTCCTATCCCTTCAATACACAACTACACTCTACGACTTTACCATAGATTACGTCCATATGGGTGATGGCTCACAACCTTCTCTTCTCTTTCTATTTCTTATAAACCTATCTTACAGATAATAGCTCACTGAGACTGCTCAATTTCCATAATTCATATCAGTGAGGTCATGTACTGTTCATCCTTCAATGTCTGGCTTGCTTCACTCAACATAAGGTCTTCAAGATTCATTCATGTTATCCCATGTGTTAGCACTTTATTCCTTCTTACAGCTGAGTAATATTCCATTGTATGTATGTACCACATTTTGTTTATCCATTCATCTGTTGATGGGCGCCTGGGTTGATTCCAACTTTTGGCAATGCCGCTATGAACATAGGTGTTCATATATCTGTTTGTGTCTTTGTTTTCAATTCTTCTGGGTATATCCCCAGCAGTGTAATTACTGGATCATATGGAAGATCTATTGTTAGTTTTCTGAGGAACCGCTGTACTGTCCTCCACAGTGGCTGGACCATTCCACAATCCCATCAGCAGTGGATGAGGGTTCCCATTCCTCAACATCCTCTCCAACACTTATAGGCTGCTGCTTTTTTAATAGCTGCCATTCTAATAGGTATAAGATGGTAACTCCTTGTAGTATTGATTTGCATTTCCCTAATAGCTAGCTATTTTGAGCATCTTTTCATGTGCTTTTTAGCCATTTGTATTTCTTCCTTGGAGAAGTGTCTTTTCAGGTCACGTGCCCATTTTTAAAATGGGTTGTCTTTTTATTTTTGAGGTATAGGATTTCTTTATATATGCAGGATATTAGGCTCCTATCAGATATATGGTTGCCAAATATTTTCTCCCATTGGGTAGGCTGCCTTTTTATTTTCTTGATAACATCTTTTGAGATGCAAAAGTTTTTAATTTTGAGGAGATCCCATCTATCTATTTTTTCTTTTGCTGCTCGTGCTTTGGGTGTGAAATTCACGAAACCATTTCCTACTACAAGGTCCTATAGATGCTTCCCTACATTATCTTCCAAGGTCTTTATGGTCTTGGCTCTTATATGTAGCTCTTTGATCCATCTTGAGTTGATTTTTCTATAAGGTGTGAGATGGTGTTCCTCTCTCATCCTTTTGGATATGGATATCCAGTTCTCCAAGCACCACTTCTTGAAAAGATCATTCTCTCCCAACTGAGTGGGCTTGGTGGCCTTGTCAAATATCAGATGACTGTATATGCGAGGATCTATATCAGAACTCTCAATTCAGTTCCATTGGTCGGTATGTAAATCCTTGTGCCAATACCATGCAGTTTTGACCACTGTAGCTTTGTAGTATGTTTTAAAGTCAGGTAGTGTGATACATCCATCTTCATTTTTCTTTTTCAATATGTCTTTGGCGATTTGAGGCCTCTTACCCTTCCAAATACATTTTGTAGTTAGTTTTTCCAATTCATTAAAAAATACACTGTTTATTTTTATTGGGATTGCATTAAATCTATAGATTAGTTTGGGTAGGATAGACATCTTGATGATGTTTAGTCTTCCTATCCATGAACAGGGAATATGTTTCCATTTATTTAAGTCTTCTTTGATTTCCTTTAACAGTGTTGTGTACTTTTCTGTACATAAGTCCTTTACATATTTAGTTAAATTTATTCCTAGGTATTTGATTCTTTTAGTTACTATTGTAAATGGTATTTTTTTTTCTTTATTTCCTCCTCAGATGGCTCATTATTGGTGTACAGAAAAGCTACTGATTTTTGAGCATTGATTTTATAGTCTGCAACTCTACTGAACTCCTTTATATGTTCTAGAAGCTTTGTTGTAGATTTCTCAGGGCTTTCTATGTATAAGATCATGTCATCTGCAAATAATGAAATGTTTACTTCTTTTCCAATTTGGATGCCTTTTATATCTTTTTCTTGCCTCAGTGCTCGAGCAAGTACTTCTAAGACAATGTTAAATAGGAATGGTGATAGTGGGCATTCTTGTCTTGTTCCCGAACTCAGAGGGAAAACTTTTAGTATTTCACCATTGAAGATGATTTTAGCTTTGGGTTTTTCATATATACCCTTTACCATGTTCAGAAAGTTTCCTTCTATTCTTATCTTTTGCAGTGTTTTTATAAGTAAAGAGTGCTGTATTTTATCGAATGCTTTTTCTGCATCTATAGAGATGATCATGTGATTTTTTGTCTTTCAATCTGTTTATGTGGTGTATTACATTGATTGATTTTCTTATGTTGAACCATCCTTGCATACCCAGCATGAAATCCACTTGGTCATGGTGTATAATTCTTTTGATATGTTGTTGAATGCAATTAGCAAGTATTTTGTTGAGAATTTTAGCATCTAGGTTCACTAGAGAGATTGGTCTGTAATTTTCTTTTCTTGTGGTATCTTTGTTTGGCTTTGGTATTAAGGGTAATGTTGGCATCAGAGAATGAGTTAAGCAATGTTCCTTCTACTTCTATTTTTTGGAAGAGCTTAAGCAGAATTGGTGTTAGCTCTTTCCAGAATGTTTGGTAGAATTCAGCTGTGAAGCCATCTGGTCCTGGTCTCTTCTTAGTTGGGAGGCTTTTGATGACTGAGTCTATCTCTTTACTTGTAATTGGACTGTTGAGTACACCAATTTCTTCTTTTGTCAATGTAGGCTGCTTGTGAGTTTCTAGGAATTTGTCCATTTCCTCTAAATTATCATTCTTGTTGGCATATAATTTTTCAAAGTATCCTCTTACGATACTCTTTATTTCTGTGGGGTCAGTAGTGATATCACCTTCCTCATTCCTTATTTTGTATATTTGCATCTGCTCTCTCTTTTTCTTTGTTAGTCTGGCTAAGGGTTTGTCGATTTTACTGATCTTCTCAAAGAGTGAGCTTTTGGTTTTGTTTATTTTTTCTAGTGCTTTCTTATTCTCTATTTCATTAAGTTCTGCTTTAATCTTTGTTATTTCCTTCTTTCCACTTCCTTTGGGGTTAGTTTGTTGTTGTTATTCCAATTCCTCCAGATGTGCTCTTAGGTCTTCAAATTTAGCTCTTTCTTCTTTTTTAATAGATGCATTTATGGGTAGGAATTTCCCTCTCAGTACAGCTTTGGCTGCATCCCATAGGTTTTAGTATGTTGTGTTGTCATTTTCATTCGTTTCAAGGTAGTTACTGATTACTGATTTCTTTTGAGATTTCCTCCTTGACCCACTGTTTGTCTAAGAGTGTATTGTTTAACTTCTGTATCTTTGTGCCTAATCTGGTTCTCTGGTCCTTAGTGATTTCCAATTTCATTCCATTGTGGTCAGAAAATCACTTTGTATAATCTCAATCTTTCTGAATTCATTGAGAGTTGTTCTGTGGCCTAGCATGTGGTCTATCTTGGAATATGATCCATGTGCACTCGAGAAGAATGTATATCCCACTGTATTTGGGTATAGCATTCTGTATATGTCTATTAGGTCCAGCTCCTCTAATGTATTATTCAGAGTCTTTGTTTCTTTATTTATTCTCTGCCCAGATGTTCTGTCTAATGGTGATAATGGTGTATAAAGTCCCCCACTATAATTGTAGAGGCATTTATGTCTCCACTTAGTCTTTCCAGAGTTTGCCTCATGTATTTTGAGGTGCCCCAATTAGGTGCATAAATGTTTATGATTGTTCTTTCTTCTTAAAAGATTACCCCTTTTACTAATATGTAGTGTCCACCTTTGTCTCTTATAATAGTTTTGCATTTAAAGTCTATTTTGTTTGATATTAGTATAGCTACTCCGCCCTTTTGTGGCTATTGTTTGTTTGTAAAATTGTTTTCCAGCCATTCACCTTCAGCCTCCTTGAACCCTGGGTCTAAGGCGGGTTTCTTGTAGACAACATATAGATGGTTCATATTTCCTTATCCATTCTGCCAATCTGTGTCTCTTGACTGGTGAGTTTAATCCATTAACACTCAGTTTTATTATTCTCAAGGAATTTCTTACATCAGCCATATTTTCTTTGGGTTTATGTATGCTATATGTTGTTTTTATTTCTCTTTTTTGTCTTTTTAGTTGTTTTTACACTCTCCTCCAACTCTCTCTCTCCTGTTTTTTCCTTTCAACCTGTAGAACTTCCTTTAGCATTTCTTCAAGTGTAGGTTTTTTATTGGCATGCTCTCTTAATTTCTGTTTATCTGTGAATATTTTGAACTCTCCATCATTTTTGAATGCCAGCTTTGCTGGATAGAGAATTCGTGGGTGGGGTTTTTTTCTTTTAGTACCTTGACCATGTCATACCACTGTATTCTTGCCTCCATGGTTTCAGATGAGAAATCAGCATTTCATCTTATTGAGCTTCCCTTGTATGTGATGGTTCTCTTTCCTCTTGCTGCCTTGAGTATTTCTCTTTGTCTTGAGCATTGGACATATTGTCAAGTATACATCTTGGAGTAGCCTGTTGGGATTTATATTGTTTGGGGTGCCTTGTGCTTCCTGGACATGTGCATCCATCTCCCTCATAGGGTTGGGAAGTTTTCAGCCATTATTTCCTTCAACACTCCTTCTGTTCCCTTTCCCTTCTCTTCTCCCTCTGGGATGCCTATAATATGTATGTTTGTGTGTTTTGTGTTGTCAGTTAAATTCCTAAGTCCCTGCTAGTTTTTTCCTATCTTTTTATCTATCAGTTCTACTATCTGTTTGATTTCAGATGCACTGTCTTCCACATCACTAGTTCTTTCTTCTGCCTGTTCAAATCTGCTGTTATGAGATTCCAACATCTTTTTGATTTCTTGGATTGTGCCATTCATCACCATCATATCCGTTATCTTTTTATGTATGTTTACAATTTCTTCAGTATGTTTTCCCAGTGTCTTCTTCTTCTTTTTTTTTTTTTTTTAGTGTCTTCTTAATATCCTTAATCTCTTCCTTCACTTCATTAAGTTGGTCCATGATATTTGTTTGGGCAGCTTTGATTAGTTGTTCAATGTTCTGCATCTCTTCATGGTTTTTAGTTTGTTCATTGGACTGGTCCAAGTCTTCCTGTTTCTCAGTATGGTTTGTAATTTTTTTGTTGCCTTCTGGTCTTCATTTTATCTTGATGGGTTTATTCAGTTGATTAGTTTCTCTCTCTGCTCTAGAGTTTTATTTAGCTGGTGGTTCTGTGTGTGTGTTAAGTTTTTTCTTTGACACTTTGTTCTTCTTGTTCTATTTCCTTTCTGTTCTCTATGTTCTGGTTTTAGCTTGAGAAATCTATCTCCCTGTCCAGCTCCCTCAAGACCAATGTCCCAAAGGCTCTTGCTCTGTGGGCTCCAAGAACAGCTCACTTGGGCAGGATCCTGTCCCCAATCAGCTGTCTTTTGCAAGAGAGTTGGTGAGTGCCCACTTAAACTGATGCCATCTTGCCTTTCCCCAATTCATTTCTAGTATCAATTTGCTCCTTGAGATTTTTGTGTACCTCAGCAAACTTTTCAGCATCATTAACCATCTTTTCAATTTCTTCAGGTGTCAGATGATTTTAGCCATTGATAATTGTGATCTTATTTTTGTTCCCTGTGCCCTTATTTTCAGCTGTTACTTGAAGTATGCCATTCACATCTATTTCAAAGGTGACTTCAATCTGTAGGACCCAATGGGGAGCAGGAAGAATTCAAGCCAGATCAAAGGTTCCCAAAAGGTGATTGTCTTTCAGCATGGGTGGTTCACCTTCATAGACCTTAATAGTTGCAGTTAATTGATTATCAGAAGCTGTAGAAAAGATTTGAGATGTCTCGATGGGCACCACAGTGTTTCTTGAAATCAGTTTGATCATGAAACCTCCCGAAGTTTTAATGCCAACTCTAAGGGGACACACATCAAGCAGAACCATATCACCTGTATCTTGATCTCCTGAGAGGATGCCATTCTGGACAGCAACACCATACATTACAGCTTCATCTGGATTTATGCCACAGGATTGCTATTGAAGAACTCTTTAACTAGTTGTTGTGCCTTTGGGATTTGAGTAGAGCCACCAACTAGGACAATTTCATTAATATCAGACTTCTTCAAATCAGAATCCTCAACACTTTCTGGATGGGCTTCATGGTAGAATGGAACAGGTCCATGTTTAGTTCTTTAAATTTGGCCCAAATCAAGTTCTCAGAGAAATCTTCTCTTTCATAAAAGGACTCAATTTCAATTCTTGCTTGATGTTGAGAAGATAGGGACCATTTGGCCTTTTCTACCTCATGCTGGAATCTCTGCACAGCTCTGTTGTCTTTCCTAATATCTTTGCCAGTCTTCTTTTTGTACAGTTTAATGAAGTGTTCCATGACATGACGATCAAAGTCTTTTCCACCCAGGTGCATATCCCCATTAGTGGTCACAACTTCAAAGACATCATTGTCAATGGTAAGAAGAGACACATCAAAGGTTGTACCACCCAGGTCAAACGCTAAGGTGCCAAAAGCAATAGCAGCAGCTGTAGACTCATTGATGATCCTCATAACATTCAGATACTTCCAGCATCTTTGGTTGCTTGGTGCTGGGCATCATTGCAATGGGCTGGTACAGTAACAACTGCATGGGTAACCTTTCCCAAATAAGCCTTGGCAGTTTCCTTTATTTTAGTGAGAACCATGGCAGAAATTTCTTCAGGAGCAAATGTCTTTTTTTTTTGCCAATATCAACTTGAATGGATTAGTTTTCTTTTTTTTTTTTTTTTTAAGATTTTATTTATTTATTCATTTATCCCCCCCTTGCTGCTTGTGCTTGCTGAGTCAGCCAACCACGCCGTGCGGGCGGGCCCGCCTTCACCAGGAGGCCCCGGGAACCGAACCCGGGGCCTCCCATATGGTAAATGGGAGCCCCACTGATTGAGCCACAGCCGCTTCCCGGATTAGTTTTCTTTTCAACCAGCTTGAAGATATCCTGCTGCATCAATGGGTTGTTCCATGTGCAGCCAATGAGCCACTTGGTGTCAAAGACCATGATTTCAGGACTGAAGGCGAACTGGATTTGGGCAGCTTTGCCAATCAGATGCTCCCCTTCAGTGGTAAAGGCCACATAAAACAGAGTGATAAGGATACCCTGATCGTTGGCGATAATCTCCATGCGGCCATTCTTGAACACCCTGACAGAAGTAGGTGGTCCCCAAGTCAATGCCGACCACTGTACCCATGTCCTCCTTCTTGTCCTCTTCCTCCCCCAGAGCAGCAGCAGCAGCACTGCTGCCACGAGGGGGAGTTTCATCTTGCCCGGGAGGTGGCAGGTCTGGTCAGCAGGCAGACAGGGTACTGTGGGCAATCCGGTCACACCGAGGGAATGCACCGAGGTTTCCCACCTCACACTCACAGAATCCCCAAGTCGATCTGTTTGTGATGTGTCCGCCAGCATCCATAAGTGTTTTTTCTATTTTATTTTATTTTAATTTTTTTAGAGAATTCCAATGATATGAGAGAGAAATTCTGCATAGATCCTGAACAACAGGGTTGATAGGGGAGGTGAGGCAAACTACTGGAGGTGTAGCCTCAGATGGGAGGTGGGAGTTGTACATAATCACTTGAAATAGAGATGTATCTTCTTGGGTCAGCAAAAGTGCAGAACTCTCAAAGAACCCACATAGGCCACCCATGAGAGAAAGAGTCAGTCAAAATCTTCCAGCTTTACATTTTAACCAGCTGACTGATAGAATATGAAGTCATTCAACCCAAGTGAAAATCAGCCTATTTCTTGCCTTCATTTCTCTTCTCCTGCAATTTTGAACAGATTAAAAGTGATAGAAAATACAGGAGATAATCAGGGAGAGAAGGAAGTAAAGCCAGCCATGCCCCCTTCCCTACTGTGGCTTACAGCTTGCCCCAAGCTAGGGGAAAAGAGAAGGTTAATGTTAAGTCAACATTAGAATTTTATTAGTACATCTTTTCTGTGATTTCCTGAACTTTTAGAGCAAAGTAGAAAGTATAGACTAAATTATAACCAATTGACATTCTAATTAATGATCTCATCTTAACCCGACTTACTCATCTTTTCACCTATATTTTGTGTCCTTGAGTCCCAGGATCTTCTTGCTTCTTAATCTGTGGCTTCCCTACTTGAGATTCTTAAACTGTATCTTGCCTGTTTGTACTTGATGTCTAGTAGATGATTTCTCCTCAATTCTTTCTTGAAAACACTGATTTTTTCATTTGTTCCCACTCTGGTATATACAGTAAGTATTTCTCAATGGCTCCCAGGCATACTCAAGTCTTTATCTTCCACACTCACCGGTAGCTAAGAACATCTCATTATGGAATGAAACTGGACAGTCAATTAGCTATTTCACTTTCCAACTACTTTTGTTAGCTTTTTTGGAGATGTAGGCAAACAACAAAGAAAAAGGCAGTATATAGTTTCATTAGTGAAGTAACAGTAACCGCTGAATGAAACTAGAGTAGACTGTGAGCTCATCAGAACTATAAAGTGGCAAAGTTTAATTTTATTTGCATTTGATGAATTGTGTGTTATAAATGTGTTGGAAATCATAGGACCTAATAAGAGTGGTGTAATTTACAAAATTGGACACTTTAATTATACCTGTTTTTTTTTTTTTTGCTTTTAAAATGGTACAAAAAGATGACTTTAAAATGTTAAAAAACACTCTCTGATCAATTCCTTGTTAAGGGCTTGAATTTGAAAAAGAAGGAAATAGCAAATTTTTTCAAAGATGATATTTATATCCCTGTATAACATGGTCCTTTAGTGCTAGAAATTACTCTTTTGTTACCTGCTATGATCTTTCCCATCTCTCTTGCAAACTGCTTTGGATTGGCTTTCAGAACCAATCCAATATGAGATCTCTAAGGAAGGCTCAGCTCCAAATTAGAGAGCAGCAGTTTTGCCTCAGTATTGCATTTTCCCTTTTTAATATGTAGAATGCTTATAATAACAGAGACATAAGGTGTCACATGCCACTATGTTAATGAGAAATTTTGTAATAGTGACATTTAGTTATTTCACACAAACTTTATCAAAAGTATACACAATTTTCAGTAATGGTGTATAGATTATCTCTCTTAATTATCTTCCCATGCGTAAGATGAGCCTTGTATTCCTGCCACTTCCATTAATTAATTCATTCAACAATCATTTTTTAAATTGTCCTGGGTGTGTCAGGCATTGTGCTAGTTGTTAGGAATATAAAGATGTATAAAACACAGTAACACCCCTGTTCCAAAATATTAGTGTATTTTTAAAGAAAGGCTAAAAAGAAACAATAAGTTGGACTGATTTGGGAGGGAAAATGTTTCAGAAGGGAGAAGATCCTTGAATTAGTTTTCTAAGACAGAGTTTGTACTCTCAAGACAGATATGGTGATGATGAGGGAGACACTATATACCGGAGGATGAGCATTTGCTAAATACTTAGGCATGGGGTAGCATGAATCGTCAGGAAGCTGAGCTGCCAGTCATTTGATATGACAGGAGAGAAGTAAAGCCCTAGAAAATTGATAAATGAAAGCAAGTCCTAGATCACAATGTATCTTCTATGTATGCTATAGAATTTGCTGTTTAGTTTGTAGGCAATAGGGAACCATTGGAGAAATTTTAGAATGAGAATAATATAGTCAGATTTGTGGTTTTAGACTAATCAATCTGAAAGCCATAGGGAGGATTGGTAAAAAAAGAAAAACAAACAGACAAACAAACAAACCAAAAAACCCCCTCAAATTCACGTTCTGCATGATCTTGCAATGATGGATACAGACCATTATCAATTTTGTCAAAACCTATAAAAGTATACAGTACAAAATGTAAACAATAATGTAAATCATTGACCATGATTAGTAGCAATGCTTCAATATTTGCTCATCAATTGTAACAAATATACCACACTAATAAAAGATGTTAATGGAGAAAAGTGTGGGAGGGTGAAGGGGTGAGGGTATATGGGAATCCTCCTATATTTTCAAGGTAACATTTATATGATCTAAAGCTTTTTTAAAAGTAAAATTTTAAAAAACTCAAATTCAAATCTTTTAAGTCTGGATGTCAATTGATCTATTGATTCAGAGGATCTGTTAACCTCCTATCGCTGAATGCAAAATTTGTTTACCTATGTACATTTTCTGGGAGAAAGTCTGTAACATACATATGATTTTCAATCACTGAAAGAGAATGCTGCTGGAGGTTGGAAAGTAGTATCAACTTATTCCCATTTTCCATGGAATTTTCTGACCACCCTGCATTCTGAAAAAACTCCTAATCTCAGGCATACAAGGAGGGCTGATCATCCTACTGGGAAGCCAGTTAGAAGACTGTGGCAATAGTCCCTGTGAAAGGAAATGAGAAACTTCAGCTAGAGGAGAAGGAATAACCTTGAAAAGTATAATCCACAAGATTGAGTAGTCAATGGATTTAAGGTATGATGGGAAAGGATGAACTGAGGATAAACCTTACATGTCTAATTCTAGTGATTAGATTTTTGTAGTTGCCATAAAAGAAACTGACATGTAGGTGTTTGGAGGTGGGGGGCAGAAGGTAAGAATGAGTTCAGTTTTTAACATGTTGGTATTAAATATTTGTGAGACATTGTGATGGAAATGTACAATATGAAGTTGTATATATAGATTTAGAATTTTGAAAAAAATCTAGGATGAGGATCTAATTTTGCGAGTCATTGGATTTTGGATATGAATTGAAGAATTTGGATGAGATCATCCAGGATAATAGGTGCTGTGAGAAGTAATGATCAAGGAGAGTGTTCTGGGAAATTTTTATATTTAAGGACATCCATAGGAAGAAGATTCTGCAAAAGAAGATATGAAAAAGTCTTATAAGAACTATAAATAGAGAACCAAGTAAAAGAGTGTAACCATGGACCAAAGTCGGTTTATTGTCATTGTAGTTATTATCTTGTGTTAACAGAAGAACTTGTAACATTGATATAAAGATAGTGGTTGTTATCTTTATCTTTTTCTGGGGACTCACTTTTGGGAAACTTGGAATTTTCCCCCAAAAATCATTTTCTGGTTTCCTTGTGCTCAGCAGTTCAATTCTCAGCTTTTCCTTTTCATCCTGGGTTTTACTATATGACATAAGGAGAAACCAGACTGCACTTTCCTCAGCTAAATATTTAAGCTTGTCACTTTCAAAATCTGCCTTCCACCCAACATCAGAACTCAATTTTGCCAAGTTCTCTGCCACTTTGAAACGAGAGTCACCTTTCTTCCAGTTTCTGATAAAACATTCATCATTTCTATCTAAGGCCTCATCAGAAGTTTATCTTTAACGTTCATATTTCTACCAACAGTCCCTTCAAAGTGATCAAGGCCTTTTCTATCAAACAGTCCACAATTCTTCCAGCTTCTACTTATTACCTAATTTCAAAGCTTTTCCACATTTTTGGTATTTGCAATAGCAGCACCCCACTTTTCTGGTACCAAAATCTGTTTTAGTTTTCTAGGCTGCTCAAAGCAGATACCATGAAATGGGTTGGCTTCTAACAATGGGAATTTATTACAGTTTGAGGCCATGAGAATATCCAAATCAAGTCATCATTAAGGTGTTATTTTCTTCCCAAAGATTGACTGCCAACAATCCTTGGCTCTTCTGCAACATGAGGCACATGGAGGCGTCTGCTGGTCTCTCGCTTCTCTTCTGGGTTTTGTTGCTTTCAGATTCTTGCTTCTGTGGCTTTCTCTCTCTTTGTCTGCATTTCATCCTTATATAAAGGACTCCAGTAAGAGGATTAAGACTTACCCTGGGCCATGTCTTAACTGAAGTAACCTCATCAAAAGGGGTACATACAATTTGAAACTACCTTTCTTTTAAGCTTAGACTTTGAGTATCATTTCATTGAGACTTCACCTTATAAATGGGAATCCAAATTCAATATTATGAAGGAGGAGGTAAATCTGTTAAAAGGAAATCAAATTATATATCCCAAAGATCCATGTACTGGCTTGGAGTCATGTAGCCCAGAAAAACATGTTCTTAATCTTAATCCATTCTAGTGGTTGTGAACTTGTTGCAAATAGGACCTTTTGATGAGATTACGTTAGCTTAGGTCTGGCCCAAGTGAACCAGGATGGTTCTTAATTCTATTACTGGAGGGCTTATAGAAAAGGCCTCAGAGACAAGACATGGAGAGCTGCCAGGAGCTGGAAGTCAATGACACCCAGAAGAGAAAGAAGGCAGCACTGCCATGTGTATTGCCATGTGACCAAAAAGCCAAGGAACCCCAAAGACTGCTGGCCAGCCAGAAGATACTGAACCAGGGAAGAAGCAGGCCTTCCTCCACATTCAATGAGCCAATAGATTCTTGCTGTTAAACCATCCCATTTTATGGTATTTGTTTTAACAGCTGGGAAACTAACACACTTCACTACATATTTTCTTTTGGATTATTTCCTGTGTTGTCCCGACTGGGTCATTCAGTGCCTTTGTGCCTTTGCACTAGAATGTTTCTAGTGCAAACATTCTAGAATGCTTCTAGAATGGCTGAAAGATAAGAACTCTTCCAGAAGTTCTTTCTAAGTTGCTAATGGTTAGAAGAAACAATGAAGAAACAGAGCAAACTGTTTTATTTGAGGCTGAAGCTATTGCTGTTTTCCTTATCCTTGATTCTATCCCTAAGAAATGCACTTGCCTGAAGGCTTTTTAAAAAGCTTTCTCTTTCTCCCTCACCACCATTCCTTACCCTGATTTCAGGACTCTAGTTGGCCTAGCTGCTGCTTCATTTCTCCACCATCCATAATTATGTTTCATTTTTACAGTGAGCAGAAAGGGTGCCACCACAAGCAAAGGAGGAAAAAGAATAAATTCATCAAACAGGAAGAAATTATTGAGCAAGAATAAATGTTAGGTACAGTGAATGATACGGAAAATGCATAAGAAAAGTTTCTTGTAGGCTAGTGTGGGAAAAGGGAATGAATCTCAGAGGTTTCAGGCAAAACTTCAACAAGTAGATACATTGAAATATCAAGTCATGCATATATGATCTCCTATATTCCAAATGGGCAATGCTGTCATTTGAAAAAAAATCTGCATTTAATCAACTCAAAATTTTTGGGTCAGGGAAAGGAATAACTCAAAAAACAATTTGTGTTGGAATTGGAATATAATACATGATATCATTTGAAATCAGTTTGTTCTCCTTATCATGATTTGTTTAGGCTAAGGTTAAAAATGAGCTTGCAGTCCCTGAGCACACATTAGAGAGTACAGAGATAGTAGGTGGTGGGGGTGGGGGAAAACCAGGCTTTGACAAAAAAATGAAAAATACTTCTGCATCAATTTCATGTTATCGTGGCTAAATACAAACAGCCTTAGAACATCTGGGAATTCCTCATTTTAATTCCAAGTTGTCATATTTTCACACATTCTTGATTTTTGGTGAGATAATTTTTCTAGTTTGATTTGTGTCCACTTGCAAATTTGTTGAGAATTCTCATCAAATGGGGACCTTAGATTTTCCCTCACAGATTGATTTTTATAATGGGAAAGTGGGTGTGGAGAGAGGAAAATAAAAGGTAAAGAAGGGTAGAAAAATTCTGACTTTTTTTTTAAAACCAACAAACTAAATTACTAGCAAAGATTTCTTAAAACCTTTTCTTTACTTTTGAAGGGATATGTAATTTGAAGGTCATCATTAGGACAATAGCTTCCTGGAAACCTTTGAATCTATCTAAAATTTCAACTCATCCCACCCTTTCATATTCTGCCTTCTCTATTTTAGTTTATCTCCTTAGCAATGACCAAATTCTAGCACACTATGTACTTTACTTAATCTATCTTGTTTATACTCTGTCTCCATTTACCAGAAGGTAAACTCTTAGAGGGCAGCAACTTTTGTCTATATATCCAGTCTAGAACATATTTTTAAAAATATTTGTTATTGAATGAATTCCAAATATTTGTACCATTGGCTTAAAGTATTTTTTCATAGCCTCAGAATAATTTCTATATTCTATTTATGATAAGAGGTTCTTTGATTTCCACTATGAATAGACAATTAGATTCAAACTTAAAGTTATTATGGTATTTATTCATAAAATCAGCTTAAATATAGGGAGGATAAATCCAAATGGTTGTTTTTTAAATATAATTGCCCATTATAAATACATTCAGTAAGGTTATCTTTATAGCTGAAATAATGAGTCTATCCACTTACCTTAGGAGTAAATAAAGCAAGATCAATTAACATTCATATTCTACTACTCAAATGTTGAGCTATTGAGACTGTGCAAACTATTATTTGAATTATAATTATTGTCATCAAGAGCAACATTTCCAGAATAACAATCCTGAATAATTTTTTACTGCATTGTAATGGTATTATCAGACAGTATTTATGAATGGAGCCAACCAAGATTTCTTATAAAGAACTTATTTAGATATAGAAAAAACAACTTTGAGAGAACAATTTAATAGTGTGATAATCTGCCAAGATAAATCTGCCAAGATAGAAGGAGGGAAAGTTTCATTCCATATCCTGTACTGGTCAGAAAATACCTAGAATATTTTTAAGAATCATATTTTAACAGATCATTGACAAACCACAGCATGTATTGAGTAAAATAACTAGGATAGTGAATATCCAGAAATTATGTTTAATAAGAAATTGTTTAAGAATCTAGTGATGTTTAGCAAAGAAAAAAAGACTTGGGTGAAGGAAAAATGTAAACTAAAAATTAAAAAGTAAACTACAAATAACTGAATGGCTATTCATGGAACTGGGATTCAATTTTTTTATGTTGCTCTAGAGAGCCTAAAAAGAAGCAATAAGTTGAAATTACATAGAATTAGACAAGTTTACTGTAAGAAAGAACTTGTTAACAATGTGAACATTTCAAAAATATAATGAATTACATTGTGAAATAACAAACACCCGGCCACTAGAGGAATACAAACCTCCATATCGTGAATATCTAGAGGGCTATGGCCATGTTTTATTCATTTCTATACCTTTAAAATGTCTGATTTGTTTGTAAATAAAGACCTCTAAAGATCTCAAGAACCTTCTGTTGAATGGATGAATGGATGGACAGTGTTAAAAGTACCAAAAATATTTTCACATTGCTTTATGGTCCAGGCTTTCTGAGCAAAGAATGCTGATGAACATGAATAAAGGACGATTGACTAGAAAATATGTCTTGGAAATGAGAGATTGTACATAGTGGATAAGTATTAAAGGCTTATCTACCCCGTAACCATTTGCTTACATCCCAGGATTGTACCTAGGGACTTTCCCCTTCATTCCCTAGAAAAGACTTGTTTAATCTTCCGAAAGTAAAGGACTTCCTCTTTTACTCTGGAGAGGAGGCTGGGCTGATGTGGCAGCCACTCTATGAAAGCTTTGAATCTCAAAATTTCAAGGTTCCTCTCCTATGGTACAACCCCTCTATATACTTAAGTGAACTATATTGCCCTATAGGAGAATGGAAAACAGATTTCAGGATCCTCTAAGAGAAGTAAAAAGACTCTGCTTTCTGATCCAGAAACCTTGTGCTTTTTGTCAAGATAGACACACAAAAAACAAAAAAAACTTGGAAGGAAAGAAGGAAGGAAGGGAGGGAGGGAGAGAGGGAAGATACTTGCCAGTTAGGAATTATTTATATTCCTGTATTGGGTAGAAAATTTTACCAGGTAATTATAGGGACCTATCCACATTTTAGGTACATGTTGCTCTGTATATATATTTTCAACTCACTCTTAGTAATTTTAGGAGGTGCTTTATTCTCATGCCAACTAACAAACCAAAACTAGAAAAAATTTTAAGAAGACTAAATAGTCTGCAATATTTTTGTTTTTAAAATTTCTATTGGCAAGTATGCAAATTGCTTACTCTAAAGTAAATTAATTATTTACTTATGATAAAAGCATTAGTGAAAAATTGTTCAAGAAAAGACATAGTAGTTTGAAGTAAACTAGTCAAAAGAAACAAAAACAATCCTTCTTCTGAGATAAAACCAATGATTCCATAAGGATGATCTCTTAAAATGACTGAAATGGAAAGAATTATTTGGCCTAATCATTTTCCTCGGAGAGAGACTGATGATATTACTGAATCCTCCTTTGAAAAGGAGAAATAACAAAAGCTACTAAGCCAAAGATTCTAGAAACTTTTAATTTATTATTTTCAGGTATTTTTGGATCTGGAGAAGAGTTTTAGTCAAATGAGCAACACGTCAATACAACTCTAGGCATTAAAATAAAATATACTTAAATTTTTTTTCAAGCCCACTAGGATATGGAGTGATTCATGGAAAACTTCAAAAGGATTGATTAATGCACGCCTAGTTTCTGTACTTTAAACATTTTAAACCTCTTTATTCGCCCCCCTCCTAAATTTTATGGTGATTCACCTAAAAAAAAAAAAAAAAAGAAAACTCTCCCATTGGCAGAAACACATGCTAGAGAAACATCATAGAGATGAAAATATTATGTTACTAAGCTAATGATATGCATATCTCATAGAATTTTCTGTAATCGATATCTGTGACCAAGTTGGCCCTAGATCAAACGGTGCCCTAGACCAAATCCCTGGCTGGGCCCCTCCTCTGAGTGCTTTACCCACTGACCATTACAGAGCTCATTACATGGTTCACCTTCAGACAACAATTCACTGCCAGTGCATGGCCTCACTTCAGCTGCTGCATGAATATTTGGAGATTTCTATTTGACTGCTAAATGTCAATTATAATATTTATTCATAGGCTAACAAAGGGTTATGTTACATAGATTGCATACTTTCGCTATATAAATGTTCTTTTAATTTTGTTATTAAGTGAGCTAGGCAAGAATTGTGTGCTGGAACTTCGGGGAATAGAAATGGTATAAAGAGGTTGTAAAACACTGCTTTCTGATCCAGAAGCCTTGTGCTTTCTGTCAAAATAGACACACAAAAATAAAAAAAAAACTTGGAAGGAAAGAAGGAAAGAAGGAAGGAAGGGACGGAGGCTGTAAAACATGCTAAACATAATATTAGACTTTTGTCTGTCACGCCATTGAACATTTTCAAAGAACTTACCGTGAGGTCATTTTATCTGATCTTCAGAAGGACAGGATGACCAGCTTCTGAATCTCAGGGCTGTCCTGTGAGAGGGGGTTAGACTCATCCTGAATGACCCCAGGAGTAGAACTAAACCAACAGATAAAATTTGTAAGGAGTCACATTTTAATGCAAAATAAGGAAGCATTTTCTACCTATTAGATCTCTCTGGGTGCCTAGGTTTGCTTTGTAATCCAGTGTGTTTCTTATCAATGGAAACGTCCCTGCAGAGTCTGACCAAAGTGGCAAAGGGAATCAAGTATCCATTGATTAGTTGGATGAGATATTTCAAAGTTTCAGATATTTTCAAATGTTGGAACCCTGGTTGCATACTCGAGAATTCCTTTATTTAAGAATAGACAGTAGCATGCTGTCCTTCAGATCATAATAGAGGAGTCTACCACCCCTCTCTTTCCTTTCCATATTCTTCAGTGCTATTGGGCACAGGCCCAGTTAAGATGAAGAACAGCTCAGTTACGGCCTGCAGCTGCTGCATGGCTAATGGCAAGGGAGCCCAGGAATGCTCACTTGCTCTGCGTCTACTTGATGCCAACAGGCTCGCCTGATTTGAACAAAAATCCAGTCAATCTGCCCGCTTGGCACTGTGCAAACAACACATCTGGGCACCTCACAAGATTGCTGACTGAAATGAAGGGCTGTTTTCAAAGTGTGTCAGCCTAACATTAAATGTTCTCCTCCCCACTGGGCTGTGCCATAATCCTGTACAGTCGGGATCATGAAAGCCATGGCATCTTGGAGCAACAACGGTTCTCAGAGAAGATCTTACCCAATATTTCTCAAAATGTGCACCATGGAAACCACTGCCCTGTGAAAATGGTTTTGAGATCAAAGAAATTAATGAAATTTTGCGATCTTCCTAGAAGATTCACACTGCACATTAGAATATTAAATATTCTGAGAAGTCTTATTGCAAAGAAACTTTGGTAAACAAGGATCTGGCCAAGAAGGATTTTTTCCTTGTATGGTGCCCATTAACATTCCATCGAAAACACAGAAGGAAAAATTATATTTTAATATCAAGCTACCATTTTTACCTATGAAAGAACTTAGATCCACAGAGATAAAGTGACTAGTCCCAGGCTAACTACATTGGCAGAGTTATTACTCAAAATTGGATTTCCTCACTCCCACCCACTATTCTGCTCTCTAGATGATCGTCATGATCATATTCTTGACTATTCTACTTTACTTCACTTCATCATGCCTAGGTTAGATTTAATCCCTAGATTGATTAGTTCTGGCCATAGAGTAGAGTCTGGGAAAAGTCTTGTGATAAGTAATTGACTCTGGCCTAATCCACCAAGGTGAGGAGTTGGGGTCATGTTGGGAAAAAAAATCAGAAAATATATCAGGTTGATGAGAAATGGTCTCTCAAATCTCAAATAAACCATAACCCAAAAGTTATCCACTATATTATTTCCTTTGGCTGTCCCTAATGCACGCATTTCCTTTTTCTCACATACATTCCTAGTGAGTCCTTGCTTAACATGATTCACCTGTCCCATATAGAACATCAAATCTAGCCACTTCAACTCAAAAGGAGATAACTCAATATTGTATTCTGTTAATGCTTCAGAAGTAATATGGTCATTCTAAGTTTAACAACCCAGTATTTCTCTTCTAAATGACTCCTACAGATCTAGATATGATTCCCAAGGAACATAACATATGTGGATGAACCAATACACTTAATACCCCATCCCTCAAAAGGCAACCCAATATGCAATGATGGGGAAAAATGAGATAGCAACAGTAAAAGTATCCATTTGAAAATTAGCATGTGGAACACACTATCCCTTGGGCACTGCTACATGTTGATGGCAAGATGGGCATTGGATGGGAGATAACTTCTTTGACAATTGACTAAGCCTTATAATTGGTCAGTATGGATCCCTAAGACCAGCCTCGTAGGCAACTTTCCCTTGTGGTTTTCAGGACCAGCCATGAAAAAGACAGTATAGGGCCTTTTGGGTTGTGCCAACTTAATTTTTTCAATTCTCTTAGGGCTAATATTGGGGCTTGTGAACTTCATAAGAGGCTGAGATATACAGGCACCTATTCTTTAAACGTAAGTGATTGCCTCTCAATATAATTTTTGTAGATGCTTTTTGTGAATTAACAATCCAGAAAGAAAGTCTTGTGGTCTAACCAAGACTGAATTACAAAACCAAGGAACTCTGTCCAGTCCCCTAATTTCTGCTTAAAGATATCAGCCTTGGATCATAAATCAGAAACTATAGGCTGGTTTGGGGCAGCATAAAAGTTTTTTCTCATAAATGTTTAAAACTTTCTGGAATTATGGAAATGCTCTTATTCTACACTATTCAATATGGGAGGCACTAGCCACTTGACATGTGCTAATGCTGATGAGTTACTGAAATTCATTTTTTTAAAAATTAATTTAAATGTAAATAGCCACATGTGCCTAATTGCTACCATAGTGGACAGAGGGCCTCTTGTTTGAAATCAACTCTGCCAAGGTTAATTTCCAACAAGAAGTATATACTATAGTAATTAGCATTAAGTGCATTGTGGCGTAAGAGGAGCAGGAGAATATGGAATTGGTGTTCTCTGATGTACCCCCTCTGACTCTTCCTGTGTATTCCCATTCAACCATAATACATTGCTATCTTCAGCTTCAGAATCTGGGTCTGATAGAAAACAGTATCCTCATATTTGCATCTCAGTCAGACCAATGATAATCTAATCTTAAGCAGTTTCAGAACTTCCTTCAAAAAAGTTACATATTTACCCTGCTATTTCTGATTCTATTTTTCAGCAGAGCAACGTAGGACAGGAACTTCTCTCCTTCTTAAAGTACATCAATAAAGGCCATCAGAAATATTCACTATTCTTGCAGTTTACTACCAAATTCTTAATCCTTCAGCCCTAAAGAGCACACTGTCTGATCCCAAGAGAAAAATCAGGCAGATGTTCCAAAAAAACTTCCAGGTTTTCATTCTGGAATCGAAAAATACTCATTGCATCTCAGTGCTCATTAGTCAGTTCCATATTTTCTATGTTTTGCTTTGCTTATTTTATTTTATTTTATTTTACAACACTTGCCAATTTGAATATTAGTAAGTACTCTTTCAGTTGCAAGTGACAGAAATCAATTTAAGAAAAATAAATGTGGAACTGTATGGATACAGGAAAACTCACAGAAGACAAGGACAGGATCAGCCAGTAGTATTCTAAACAGGTCTTATGTTTTAGATATTCACTGACTGCTGGTAAAAATGCATGACATCTTTTAAAGGGATGAAACCAATCCCAATTTGCTACATGCAATGGTGCAAATTGTTTTTCTTCTTTAGATAAATCTTCGTAAAGTCCTGGGCTCTTTGTTTTGTTTCATTTTTGATACAGATTTTTCATGTTTTCAGTTTTTCTTCCAAGCAAGATTTAAAAATTTAGTGGCACTCCATATTTGTAGTTTATCCAGTCCCCTTGAATATTGGACCTCCTTGTCACAATTTATTCTCACGACAGATTCACTCTGCTGCCAAGTACTTTGAATTCTATGCTGTGGCTTCCTCCCTCATATTGCATCTTCATAAGAAAGGGGTATTTTTTTCTGCCTGCATTTGTACGCCTTCCTCTTTCCTTTTTTTCATTTCATTTGTTTTTCATTCTTATTAGTTTTCCTTTAATATGCAAGAAAGCAAAAGATGGAAATAATAAACAACATGTCAACAGCAGTCCCAACACATTGAACAGTTGGCACAACTTGAAAAATGAAGGAAAGGAGCTTGCTCATGAAGTGTGAACAGTGCTGTAGTTTTTCTTCAGCTAAGAACCATCTGACAAAAGACCCATAGCAGATGTACCAAAACCAATCTAATGAAATTCCTTAAAATCTAAAGACATTATGTAGTAATTAGAAGGAGAAAGCCGCAAGTTCTATTCTTAGAGCACTGTTTGCCTTCAGAAGAAATTGGTTAGGATGATGGATGGACATGAAACCAAGTTATATGAAGAATGGTTGAAGATACAAGGACTCTTTAGCCTAGAATTAGAAAATTACAAAATAAGAAGGGACAAAAACCATCCTCTTGCCCATGTTTAATTGTGACATGGGTTGCCAGTACTTTTCCATTCTCCATTCAAGTGAAAAGTGGATCCTTGGCCCATATATTCCAACATTTTTAACCTTAGAGATACATATATATATAGATAGATATAAAATTTTGTAGAGTAGGTATCCCTAGTACTATCAGTTGGAAGGTATTAGCCCCTTGAATCATACAGATAATTCCCCACTTTCTTTTTTTCTTTTTCTTTTTTTTAACAAATCAATTTTATTGATACATATTAATAAAGCATGAATCCATCCAAAGTGTACAATCAATGGTATTTGGTGTAATCACATATTTGTGAATTCATCATTTCAATCATCCTTAGAGCACTTTCATTATTCCAATAATAATAATAGTAAACAAAAACCAAACAAAACTCATCACCTCTCAATCTTCCTGTTTCCCCTGCTGTATATTGCTGCTATTCTTTTTCCTTCTCTCTAGTACATTTCTATTTCTATTTTGTAAAAACAGTCCACTTTCTGATTCTATTTTTATCAGGAACAGTTCTAATTGCAATTTGGCTTTCTCGGTAGTTTCACTGTAGGGATAGCATGTGCTGTCATGTCAAAGCATGCATTCTAGTCCATTGGCCCATGCAACAGTCCCATTGCTCATTTTACAGTCACATTGCTCAACAATTATTATATTTTATATATTATCCTTCTGTAAATTTTTTTTAGCAGGGTTCAACAGAGTTCCCCTCTGTTCATTCATAATCTACAATTTTAACTACAGCTGCCTACATACAAAAATTATTATGAAAAAGCCCACTGAAAATATGAAGCAAAATATCATAAATGTCATGTTCATGTGCCATGAAAATATTATATAACTTTGAGGCATCTTATTTGCTAGAATCCTTAAGTGACTATGATGGTTAAATTCATGTGTCAACGTGGTTAGATTATGGTCAAACAAGCACTAGCCTGATTGTTACTCTGATGGTATTTTGTAGATTTAAATCATTAGCCAGTTGATTGCATCAATGGCTGATTACATCTGCTATCAACAAAGGAGATTACCTTCAATAATGAGAGAAGTCTCAACCAATCAGCTGGAGACCTTAAGAGGAGAACTGATGATTTCAGCAGTCAGAAAGAATATCCAACTCTATTTGAGCCAGCCAGCTTCTCTTAAGGAATTCATCAAAACCTTTATCTTTAGAGTCCCCAATCTGTGGCCTGCCCTATGGAATTTAGAATTGCCAATCCCCACAGTCATGTGAGCCAGTTCCCATAATAAATCTCAGAATATTTACACACAAACACATATTTCCTGTCAGTTCTGTTTCTCCGGAGAACCCTAACAAATACAGTGAGTACAAACGCATATACCAGAGCATTATCTTGTGTTAAAAAAATTTTGAAGACTACACATGTTCATGCATTACTCAAGGAAAATAATAGTATTTTACCCCAAACCCCTGCCCCATCACATTTAGTCCAGTAACTTCCCAACTATATGCTGAGTATACAAATCAAGTTAAATTCAAATGACTTCAACTAAACTGAAGAATAGTTTAAAATGAAACTGACTACTTCTCTTCCAACCAGAATATTTAAATGTACATGAAATTTAGATCTTAGGTGTTTTTCTCATCCCTAGGCACCAGAACTACAAAGAGTTCTTACTATTATATTAGGGCCGCGTTATCTTTTTTTTTTTTGGTCTAAATAAAAAACCTAGTTTTCCCTGTAGAAGAATATATCTCTACAAAATATACCTTTATCTTAGGTAGATATTCAATAAAATATTATTCCAATTATATTTCATGAAGAATAATTCTGTGGAACAGTCAGAAAGTTTCCATCTTTGTCCTTATGCACATTTCCTGGTAGTGTGTTATCTTAGACCTTGATGCTGCCCATACAACTCTCCTCAGCATCCCCATTTCTGGGAAAGTCCAGCCAGTTCTACTTGTGTGGCATGGGAGAGACTAGCATTCTTCAGTAGACTGCATTACGCAAGTTAACACAGTGATAACTGTGGTTTAAACTAAATTGAAGAGTAGCCAAAAATCAAAATCAAACTGACCAACCTTCAGCTCCATCTTGACCTTACTTGAACCTGTTAATACATCTGTGACTGTTTAATTTCCTCCTTCACAGAATAAGAATTAAGATTGTCTATACCAATAAACAAGCAAGACCCAGTTATAACAAAATATTCTTTTAGAAAGAATTCAAAGAGTTATTATCTACTGACAATGATCCATCTTTCCTAACAAGATTTTGATGCAAATTTATCATTTAAAGTCTGTAAGGTGCTTTCAGAGTTCTAGAGAAAAGACTTGTATAAACATTATATTTAGTTATGGAACAAATATTGACAAAATTATAGTCCAATTCGCTAGAGCAAAAGAGTGAAAACACAAAATACATCTGGAAAAGAAGATAAAGTAGAAAACATGGGTGGCCACTTTCCCAAACTATTCTCTCCCTAATAAATCAGAGGTTGTTTCTATACAAAAATAATATATCATCTCTCACATCTTGAAAGCTGCTAGAATCATTTCACGGAGAAGTGGCCTAATGCCTAAACCATCTTCAGTCAGTTCTAGAACTTCCTGAAACTGCCAATCAATGGCATCTGTTTTTGAAACAACATTGATTAGCAGTTTTCTTCCACAAACCCAGTACTCAGTGCAGCCTTTGGATGATCACGGTCCTGAGTTGGTTTTTCAGAACATTCTGCCATCTCTCCCATTATTTGTTTCTTTAGAATCTTCTGGTTTCTGTGTTTTTCCTTTGGCTCTTTGGTCGACATTCTTAGAAAAATCATCCTGTGAAGGTATCTGTTTGTTCTTTTCTCTTTTCTTATCTGTGCCTTGGAGATTAATGCAAATAAGAAACTTGGAGCAAAAACAGAGCAATCCATATCATCTTTGAGTTTGTAGCCACAGCCAAACTCACAGTTGTGATGCATAATCATGTAATATTTTAGTTTACTTTGTCCAAAGATGGAACACTCTCAAAACATCTGTATTTTCTAACTTCATTTACTAGTGGTGATAAAAGTGGACTGGGGTGAAACAGGCATCAGGAAATTGACATTCTTGCTCCACACACCTCCAAAAAGTGATTTATTTGGAAGTAACACTTTAATTCATCCTCAAAATGCATGAATCAACAGGGCCTTAAAATATCCATTTAAAATAAAATAAAATAAAATAACTGATAATCACCAAGGAGAAATAACTTTCTCTGACTCTCTCCAGACGTGTTCAATCCTTCATAGGTATTCCCTGCTTTGTGAATTGCATTCGTAGTCTTGGAAAAATGCTATTGTATTAACTGCTTCAGAGTTCTCTCTCATGTTTCACACAGTGCTGGGGAATGCATATGATTTTATGCACCTGTCTTCTTTGATCATTTTCATGGTGTCTTTTGGGAGAAATCAAAAGGCCACTTTGAACAAAATTGTGCACAGAAGCCATGAGAAAAGCAGTTCTTACTATGTGAATATATTGCATTTAGTAAACTGCACATATAGAAACAATGTCAAATTTCTTGAATGCTGAGTGTGTACACTCACAAAACCCTACACACATTTATATAACTAGCAGGACATTTCAGTCATTGATAACTTCTGGTTCTCTTATGAAGAGGACATTGTGTCTTCCATTTTGGACTCACATGGAAATTGTTCTTAAATTGCTTTCTGCATTTATCGTTACATATGGGAATATGCCTAAATACCACAGCAAAACTATTCTTTGTGTGTGGTCTGAAGCATTTATTGCTTTTTCCTATAGAAGTAAGGGAATTTGAGATTTAGCCTTTTTGTGGTCGAAGGTAATGAATGATTCTGAGATAAAATAAAATAACTACTGGAAGTTTTATTCCATTAATAATCTAATAATCCTGATATTTAAGGTTTGCATGCTTAGGAACTTTTAGTTAATTGTTTTTTCCAAATTAAAATATAGTGGATGGCCAATTAACATACTACTCTTTTGCCATTAGTGAAAATACTGATAAGGTTCAAGAATTTTCTTTTTTATGGGCATGAAAAATTTTAGTTTTATTTCTGAAAAAAAAAAAAAAACAAAACAAAAAACAAGAATAATAGGGGAAACTTAAAAAGGAGACTCAAGAGATTATAAATGGATATTTAGTGGATATTTCATTCAAATGAACTGCCACCCTGAGATTTAGCAAAAGTTTTATGGCCACTCAAGATTGAATATTCAAATCTCAGCCTGGCTCCCTCCCTAACTCCCAGCCTCTGCCTTGACATTTGCCTTTCTATCCAACAAGAGCAGCTGCTCCTTTTCTTAAATTGAGAGAGAGTAAGACTGTTTTAAGTTGTACCATTTGGAATATCAACCCTTTAAAGCTTTTGAACCTGCTATACTTCTTTCCTACTTGCTAATATATCATGTACTAGATAACTTTTTCTAAAGTTTTCAAACAGATTACCACTCTTTGGTGATATCCCCCCAAATTGTCTAAAAGTCCTTGAGAGATGCAATATCTTGCCCACTGCAGATTCATATTGGTCCTTCTTGCTTTTATGGAAACTTTCATAATGCAAGATTCTTCAGGAGCACTTATACCAAGGCCTTAACTTTCTCAAACCATCGCAAAGGAAATTTTGCAATGAATATTACATCTCTGACTCTGGTGCTAATCACTTCGGCATCCACATAAAATCTGACTTTCAGCCACAATCTGTACCTTTCCTCTTTCAGACGATTTGTTTGGGTATATATGCCCAACCCTGCTTCCTTGTTGCATAACTTATTTTTGTTGCTCAGAATCATTCCTCCTGTCAAATGATTCTGTCCATATTCCACATAAATTTATGCTTTCTCATTACTTTCTATTTTTCTTTTACCACATCTAATTCCATTTTTATGGTAACCATGGACTTCTTACTAGTATATTTACTATTTTTACTACATAGCTAAATCAAGAGGGAGAAAAATTGAACATAGGTTTGCAAACACTGTCATATACATTGTCAGCATCTCCTTTTCTTCATCCTTGTCCACACCTTCTGCCAAAATCTCACCTCCTTTAGAAACCTTTAAGGACTGTTCATATCAAAGCATTCACTGGCTGCAGAAATCAGCACGCCAGAGCTGTTTTTCCTCCTAGCTTTTACTTCTACCATACACTTCTCTATCCCATCACACCAAATTAGAGTTAATCTTGCAACTTGGACTCAGGTATGGAAGCCTTATATTGAGGATGGCAGAGCAACAACACAAAAAGAAAGTGGATCCCTGACATTTCAGAGTTGCCTCATCAGCTTTGCACTGCTTACCTTCAGACTGTTAGAGAAATCAACTTCTAATACAAAAGACCTGCTAAGGTTAACACAGCTAAGTTTAGCCACTGTTTTATTTGGTTCTTTGATACATAATCTGGAACCTATATCTTAAGCAATATGCAATGGAATGGGATGGGATCTTGAAATTTCCTAGAAAATCCATTTATGAAAAATAAAGCTACGATTCTTGCACATCTGAACTTGGGGCCTGAGGTTTGTATCTGCTAATTGAATGTATAATTTAAAATTCAGATAAGTGCTAGCATGGAAGAGATCATGAGACTGCAATAAAGAATGCCAAGGGGGAGAGACTTTTTTTTTAGATATCCCTCTGAAGATGGGTTAAAAAGTGATAGGATGAGTAGAAAGGAGATGGCCATGTCAAGAGCAAGAAGGAAAACCTTCAAAGCATGGCAATCTGCATGGGTAAAGATATTGGTGTAGGAAAAAATATAGTGTTACAGAAACTGAAGGTATTCCAGAGGAGCTAGACTTCACAGGTGATTGGGAAAGTGGTCTAAAATAAGCTTGGAGAGCAGGGTCTTGTAAGCGATGATCAGGTGTCTGGATTTTTATTCTTGGTGCAATTGTAAGCAATTGAAAGATGTAAAATAAGGGAGTGGTGTGGTTTTTCATGTTTTTAAAGATCACTCTATTTCCTGTGTAGAGGGTGAAATGAAAAGAAAAGGGCAAAAATGGAAACAACAGAAACCGTTTAAAGGCTATACAGAGTCCTGGTTGGAAATGAAGGCAGCTTTGTGTAAAATCATTGAGGTGTTATAGATAAATGGAGAGAAACAGATGGATCTGAGATATATTTTGAAGGGAGATGGGATAAGATTTACTGAAGCACTGGATTTGGTGAATGAATGAAAAAGAAACAAGAGTTCCATTTTGAATATATTAAGGTTGAGATGATTGTGAGATGTTTAATTTAGGCTATTTAGGCTAGTTGCTGGATTACATTTCAGTGATTTATCAAAACAAATGCTTATTTCTCACTCATCCAACATTCCACTGTGGGTCTTCCTGGTTGTATAACTCTCTCGGAAGGGAGAGATATAGAGCAAAATGTAATTAATTATCAAATAAAAGATATAGACAAGATATTTTATATTCAGGGGAGGGAAAGTTCATCACAGGCTAAAGTGATTTAGGGAGGTTTCCTAAAGGAGGAATAATTTTAGCTGATCATAAAAAATGTGTAAAGGCTGTCCTGGAAAAAAGATGGTAGGCACAGGAAAATGCATCAGTAAAAACGAAATATTTTTTCTTATTTCAAATAGCTGCATTTTGTCATATTTAGCATCCTTCTAGAAACAACAGATTCAAATATGTCAAATTAATATTTATTCAGTAATCAGCTACTAAATAATGATAGGCAAAATGATGTTAATGTGGCTAAATGTAAATTTCCCCTTCCAAATAGGTTTATGCATTCAAGCATTCTTTCAATTGCTAAACAAAAGTGTGAATGGGCTCATTCACACTTTGGGTTTTAAGCTATATAACTCAACCAGAGGGATGCCATGTCAGGGATATCCAGAGCATCTGGTCAAGTCAGTTGGCTAAAAAGAGTTTCTATGTAATCTGGGTATATGTAGATATGATAGTATGAGGATTAGAAGGAAGGCTGAGTGACTATCAGCAGAAACAGTTAATGAATGGTGGGAACAGGTGGGTGATTTGTCTTTTTTTTTTTTTTTAATTTATTTTTTATTGTGGGTAAAAATCAAAATTTTCACAATACATGCCAATATTTGTAAAATGATATATAAATATATATGCATATATGTGCATTTGTTTACAAAAATGTTATATATATATATATATATATTTTTTTTTTTTTTGAGAGGTGGTTAGATTACCTAAAATATTACACAGAACGTACCGGGATTCCCATGTTCCCCACCTCCCACACCTCCCACCACATCCCACACAAACATCCCCCACAAGTGTGGCCCATCACCCTCAATGGACTTACACATCCTGGGGCCTTGCCATCAACCATAGACTACAGTTCACATCGTAGACCACATTCTCTCCCACACAGTTCAGAATGGTGTGTGCTGATTTAAAAAATAGCCTACACCCATTGCCACAACGGCAGTCAGGACAACCTCCAAATCCCAAAGAAGCCCCTGTATTTCAACTGCACATCCCCTCCCTGCCCCGAAAGTGTCCAGTGGCCACTGGCTCCACCTCATTGCTATAATTTCTTCCATTGCTAGAATCACCATATGTGTTCAACAGAATACCATCAAGTCCACTCTAGTCCATAGTTCTTCCCCCAATCCTGAGGGGACTGGGATGGTGATGTCCACTCCACCTCCAAGTGAGAGAGGGTTTATATCCCATGGATATGGTGGGTGGGGTGTTCCTGCCTGCAGATGCAGGCCCGCTCCATTCCCTGGGCTGGCTGTTGCCCATCGTTGTCTCCTCGCCTGGTGACTTGGATGAGTCCGTTGAGCTGTAGGAAAGGAGTTGCAGCTCCACTGAGATTCCACGCACACCTGGCACATAGGTAGGCCAGAGGCTCCAGTCTCTGGAAGTATACCTAAAAACTCCAGCATCACATATAAGTTTGAATAGAAGGGACTGATGAACCAAGTGCAGGGAGGACTTATTTGAGTCCAATTCTGTCACTCTCAGGAGCACAGATTCCAAAATAGAGCCCACTGATAAGGCATCAGTCTCTGGGGCTATCCCCCCTTATATAGGACCTGGGTGTCTCCAGAGCTCTCAGGAGCCCCTCTGTGTGGGGCAATAGGCACTTAGATGTTCTATGAGCTCCTACTGAGGTGTGTGTAAGCGTTACCTCTGGGATGACCTCCTGACTCTCTTTGAGGTCTCTTAGCCACTTGAACTCATTTGTCTTTACCTTTTCCTCCTTTTATTCAAGGTCTGTTTCCAGTTGTGTTGCCAGTTGGCACTTGGTGTTAATCCCTCGTTGCCAGGGAGGCTCATCCCCGGGAGTCATGTCCCACATTGGGGGGAAGGTAATGCATTCATATGCTAAGTTTGGCTAAGAGAGCAACAAGGAGGTTCTCAGGTGGCAACCCTTAGGCACCCCATAACTGTAGGCTATGTTTCAGTTACAAGAGCAAAGACTCATATGGATAGTCATCAATAACAAGAACTCATCAGTGGGCCATCCTCTTTTGACAGACACTGTCCCTGCACTCAGAGGACTGTTGCTGCTCCCTTGGAGAATGTGGCAGAGCTCTCCAGGCTAGGAATTCAGATTCCCTCATTTATTGTGTGATTGTCCACCCACCGTGACCATGCTCCATCTTTTGGTCTTTTGAACAATTTTGTATAACTTTCATGTATATTCAGGTGAACTAACTCCCATGAATACCCTGTCCCAGACACCCCCCACAAATAATCCCCTGCAGTACCCATTTTCACCCTTCTGTGATCCAAATCTTCCATGAACATATAGTCCATAAAATAATCAAATACACTTAACAGGAAAAAGAAACAACAATGATAAGCTTACATGCAAGAGACAAACATAATGGAACTCAGGAAAAAAAAAATCAAACAAAAATCGAAACAAAATAAAATATAATTAGCAGATTGGGACATTAAAAAAAAAATGGGGAAAAAAGCCAAAGAAATGCCTTTAAATAAATATATATATATATATATTCTTTTTTTCCTTTTATCACTGTGTTATCGGATGTCTGGTGTGCCGTGACACCTTCCCTCCTCAATCCCCATTGTCTCCCAAATTTTCATTTAATTTTCAAAGAAGTTTTAGGTCACAGCAAAGTCACACACGGAGTATCAGAGACTCCCGGATACCAAACCACCACCCCCTTCCCCACCCCATATTAAACCCCACTTTTTTTTTTTTGGATGTTAGCATGGTTATAACTGTTTTACAGATAGCAAAATATAGCAACTAAACATTGTCAATGATTTACAGTATAGTTTACAATTTAGACGATACAGTTTAATAATTTTTATGATATTTACCATGTCCTGTGTCCATTACTGAAAGGTAATGAAAAACCTTCCCCATGACCCCAAACACCCCATTAAATCTTGACTGTTCCCTTCCCCCCAGCCCCCCAGAGCCCATGATACCACCCTCTCCCGAACCATGGAATGTCAAGATTCACAGTTACATGCCCTGGGAATTTGAACCTGCTCTTCCTAATCCACCCACCCACCAGTGCTGCACCACCAAACCCAGGAACACCACCACTCATCTGCCACATCCCCCAACATGCAACCACACTCTATCCCTTTACCATAGATTATGTCCATATGGGTGATGGCTCAAAGCCTGCTCTTCTCTTACTCTCCCTTGTTAACCTATCTTTCAGACAATGGTTCTCAGAGACTGCTCACTTTCCTCAGATCAGATCAGTGAGGTCATATACTGCTCATCCTTCAGTGCCTGGCTTGCTTCACTCAACATAAGGTCTTCAAGATTCATCCACATTATTCCATGTGTGAGTACTTTGTTCCTTCTTACAGCTGAGTAATATTCCATTGTATGTATGTACCACATTTTGCTTATCCATTCGTCTGTTGATGGGCACCGGGGCTGATTCCAATTTTTGGCAATGGTGAACAATGCCGCTATGAACATTGGTGTGTATATATCTGTTTGTGTCTTTGCTTTCAGTTCTTCTGGGTATATACCCAGCAGTGGAATTGCTGGATCATACGGAAGATCTATTGTTAGTTTTCTGAGGAACCCCCAAACTGTCCTCCACAGTGGATGGACCATACCGCAGTCCCACCAGCAGTGGATGAGGGTTCCTATTCCTCCACATCCTCTCCAACATTTAGTGTCTCCTGTTTTTTTAATAGCTGCCATTCTGATGGGTGTAAGATGGTATCTCATTGTAGTTTTGATTTGCATTTCCCTGATAGCAAGCGATGTTGAGCATTTTTTCATGTGCTTTTTACCCATTTGTGTTTCTTCATTGGAGAAGTGTCTTTTCAGGTCACTTGCCCATTTTTTAAATGGGTTGTTTGTCCTTTTATTTTCGAGGTGTAGGATTTCTTTATATATGCAGGATATTAGGCTCCTATCAGATATATGGTTGCCGAATATTTTCTCCCATTGGGTAGGCTGCCTTTTTATTTTCTTAATAATATCCTTTGAGGTGCAGAAGTTTTTAATTTTCATGAGATCCCATTTATCGATTTTTTCTCTTGCTACTCATGCTTTGGCTGTGAAGTTCATGAAACCATTTCCTATTACAAGGTCCTGTAGATGCTTCCCTACATTATCTTCCAAGGTCTTTATGGTCTTGGCTCTTATATTTAGATCTTTGATCCATCTTGAGTTGATTTTTGTATAAGGTGTGAGATGGTATTCTTCTCTCATTCTTTTGGATATGGATATCCACTTCTCCAAGCACC
>JAKSZT010054262.1:1738452-1766395 GCA_026826555.1 Tolypeutes matacus | reverse complement strand
AAATCTGCTGTTATGTGAATCCAGCGTCTTTTTCATTTCTTGGATTGTGCCATTGTTCACCATCATATCAATTACCTTTTTAGGCATGTTTGCAATTTCTTCAGTATGTTCTCCCAGTGTCTTCTTTATATCCTTAATCTCTTCCTTCACTTCTTTAAGTTGGTCCATGATATTTGTTTGGATAGCTTTGATTAGTTGTTCAATGTTCTGCATCGCTTCCTGGTTTTTATTTTGTTCATTGGACTGGTCCATGTTTTCCTGTTTCTCAGAGTCATTTGTATTTTTTTGTTGCCCTCTGGTCATCATATTATCTTGATGGGTTTGTTCAGTTGATTAGCTTTTCTCTATGCTCTAGAGTTTTATTTAGCTGGTGGTTCTGTGTGTGAGTTAAGTTTCCTCTTTGGCACTTTTTCTTCATATTTTATTTCCTTGCTTCTTTCTATGTTCCTTTGAAGGCAAAAGATTAGGGCCAGAGGAATCAAAAGATGTAAGGAAGGCAGAAGGACAATAGTAATATTGATAAAAGTTAGAAGAGGGGCCAAATGAGACTTAATGAGATGAATATTTAACTTGTGTAGGCAGTGTAGAGTAAAAGGAAAAAAAGTGGAGTTCCTACAATGGACTGGGAAAACAAATGGAGGAATATATATATAGTGATTTAGAAGGCTAGAATTATGAGGAGGGAGAGAAATAGTAAATAAAGGGCTGAAAGGAAAAAGTTAATACTAATAAAAAAAAGAAGAAAACAAAATAGATGGGATAGAAATTGACACCCTTAAGTTGTGGGCCTATGAAAAAATGTTGTATCTAAGAGCCACAACAGAAAGCAGAAGGCAGAAAGATGAAGGAAGAATAAGCAATAGTTTGGAATACAGTATCAATATAAACAGCAAGTGGGAAATTACTGAAGAAGAAGCACAGCAAAGAAGCGACAAGCTAGCAGCACCTAATTTTTAAAAAATGAAAGAAAAAAGAAAGGGGGGAGGAAAGAGGAAAGAAAAGCAAGAGACCAGCAATAAACAGAGAAAAACCAAAGATCCACACAGGCAAGGAATCAAACAGAGCTAAGGAGGGTCAATGATTCCCCTAGGGCCTATGTGGATCCTCTCTGCCTGCTTGTATTTATCAGTCAATTTCCCTGCAGGGTTCTATATGCAGGTCCTGAAACAGCTTTTAGCTATTAAACTAAATTAAAAAGAATTTATTTTTCATTTATTGAAGTGACTCACTTTTTTTTTTTTTTTTTGGCTAAATACAGGACCTAAAATAATTCCTCCTCTAGACCAACCCCTTTACGGAAGGGACCCTAGCTGGGCTCGGTGGATTAATCAAGCACATCCCACATCCTGGACTCCCCAGGGTAGCTGTAGCTCTGATGTTAGTCAGTCCAGAGTGCTAAAGACAGCCGATTCCGCCCCTTCTGGAGCCGAGCGCCAGCGTCACCGGGTTGCTACGTAAATCAGTTTGACTCTGCAGATTCACGTCTGCTCTCAGCCTGATGCTGCTTCAGGTTGGTTTATCTGGTCCCCAAAGCTATGGGCGGTGCAGGCAGCCAGATCGATGTCAAAAAATGAAAATAAAATATTCTCTTCCCTGTCCTCCAACAGAACCCTCCCTCTTTTGGAGAGTGTCCTCTCTTCCTGGCTCCGCGGTGGCCCAGGGCTTATCCCTGGGCAGCTAGGCAAATCAACTTCCTTCCCTGAAAAGAAGACCCCCTCCCATCCACCGGGTGCTGATTCGCTCCAGCTGTTCTGTTCACCCAAGATCCAAGGGGATCCAGGCAGCCAGATCCCAAGAAAATAAAACTTTCTCGCCCCGCTCGTGGCTCTAAGTGGCTGTTTTATTATTATTATTATTTTTCTCCCTAACCGTGGAGCTCAGCCATCTGTGCCAACCATCACCGGCCGGCTTAAAACTCACGAATCTCTACCGTTCCGTCCACGCCGTTGATCCACGCAGATAGATGTCCCAAGCTTCTCATTCTACGCGTGTACAGCACAGACCCCCAGGCAGGACCCCGTCCACAATCTGCCTTGCTCTGGGAGCTTGCAGTATGTGCCCTCCTACACTAACGCCATCTTGGCCCCTCTGATCTGATTTGTCTTTTTAGAGACAGGAAGAATTTATTTCAATTACTCTGCTTGAGATTAGGTTCAGACTCTCAGATCTAACATTCAAGCCCAGGAGACTGAGCCAGGCCTGAAAAGAACCATCATGATTCACCTCTTGAAGACTGCCTTTGGTTCCATGTGAAATTAATGGTAATGATAATGTTAATAATGATAATAATTTGCCCTTACCTAGCATCTTTAATGCTTCATTTCAGAGATTGTATAAAGATTAATTAATTAAGCCTGCAAGGTAGCTGTTACCTGCATTGTGCAAATAATTAACTAAGGCAAAGAAAGGTTAAATAAGTGGCCTGAAGTTATATAGGAAATCAAGGCCAGCAAACAGAGAGACTGATTTCCAGCCACCAAGTTGGCTCTTTGATGTCTACACCATGGCCCTTTCCCTGGGAAAGGAAGCTAACAGTTTGCAGAACAAATAATGGATTCTAGAGGAAAAAGTAAACATCTGAAGTCCAGGGGTATCCAGGAGCTGGTTCAGAATTTCTCAGAAAGCCAGTAATCCAATATGGATGTGTACTTGAAGCACTGATGCTTCTGAACATTGCTGAGGTCACCTCCCACTATTCTAGCTTCCTGTACAGGCTCCTCACAGCACTCACCACATCTTAATCCACTGATCCCATTACAGGTCTGACTTCATCCTCTGAACACAGGCAAAGTTCAGTTAGTAATGAGATTATTAACTTAAATTCTCCAACATCTAATACAGTTGACATAGCATAGATACTCAATAAACTTTTTTTTTTTTAGAAGGTACTGGGAATTGAACCCAGGACCTCATACATGGGAAGCAGGTGCTCAACCACTGAGCTACATCTGCTCCCCAATGAGAGTTGACTTTTTCATTTGTTTGTTTGTTTTTTTGTTTTGCTTTTAGGAGGTACCAGGGATCGAATCTGGGACATTGTACATGGGAAGCAGGCGCTCAACCACTTGAGCTACATCTGCTCTCCAGTAAACATTAATGTTTTGAAAAACATAAATGTGTATGTCAAAGAATTGTTTTTGTAAACTTAGCCTGAAATATAAAAATCACTGAAGTATAAAAAAAGTGAAGTAATTCCAAAAAGCTTTGCTATTACTAATGGAATTGAAAGGAAAGGAAAATTGATGCAGAAATTCAAGCCCTTAACATTGATATTAATCATGTCTCAAGTATAACAGGGAGCGGTATAAAATGATAGCTTCCCACCAGACTGAGAGGAATACGTCAGACTAAAGAAAGACAAGTCCAGCTTGACAGCAAAGAGCATTTAATAGGGGGCTTACACGGGGCCTCGCCATGAATGGTCTGCAGGGGAGAACCTCTCTCTCCCAGAGTCCGAGTCTGGTTGTGGTCTAACTCCTCATCTGTGGCCAGGGAGGAGAGCATGGCACTTCTGAGGCTCCAGCTGCTCTCACCAAAAGCAAGAGGGGTCTTTCATACTACACATCTACATCTGGATGGGGAGGGAGCAGAAGGGGGAGCATGATTAAAAAGTGCAGTGCGCAGACAGATAATCAAGAAGCAGACAGTCACAGTGTTTCCCAGCAGGGCAGAAGTTACACTTTCTTAGTACCTACGAAAAACGAGCATTTACAATGTTTATTAGTAGCGCTGAAGTTACATTTTCCTATTGATATGAAAGTGGTTAAACAGTTCACAGAATAGATTGTTCTTCGAATTTCCTGGGAGAGAAGTCTAAACATACAAGTTTTACTTATCAGTCACGAGCCCAGAATCACTTATCTTACAAGGCTTGCTGTGTGACTATTAAGAAATGAAATGCTAACTAAAAGGGGAAAGAACTGTGAGGGGTGTGGGAAAAATGCAAGCCATATATGACACGATCACTGTGCTTGAAAGATTTGCCTGGATTTGCTCCAGGACAATTGACTGTTTCTCTCATCCTCGGTTTACTCATCTGTGAAACAGAAGCAGTAATACCAGCTTCAAAAAAGTTGCTGCAAGGGTCAAATGAAATACTATATGCAAATCACCTATCACAAGGCCACACTAAATCCACAGTAACTATTTATGTTCTTTCCTCCTTTTAAAGCAAAAGTAACACTAAACGTTCTGTATTGTAAGGAGTGAGAATCTTTGCATAGATATGTGTGACAAGGACAAATGATACCAGAGATGTATGAAAGAAAAGTTTATTGGTACTCACAGGTCCTGGAACAGAGAGGAGCAGAACTCTCAGCTCAACCAAGCAGCGTGAACCAAAGGTCACAGTGGACCTGGGGACTGTGCCCTTATAGTGTTATAAGGCAGAGCTATAGCAGTTAGTCAAGCAAGAATGGAGATAGGGGAGTTTGCATTTGACTTTCATAGGGGTGCAAACCCAGGTAGGACAAAGAAAGAGGGAGAAGCTATTTATATTTTTTATGTATAATTTTTATTTTGAAATAATTTTGAACATACAGGACAGTTTAAAAAATTATACACAACCTATATAGAGAAATCTAACATAACTTCACCCAAGTACCCACATCCACTAAATTGTAAAATTTTGCCACATTTGTTGTATCATTCTAACTATCCATCTATCTATCCATCCTCTATCTATCTACATAGCACCTATTTATCTATCTACTTATCTATTTTCCAAATATTTGAGAGAACACTGCATACATCAAAGTCCCTGAACACTTCATGCTTCTATGTTCATTTACTAAGAACAAGGAAAGTCACATATGTAACCACCTTAAGTACACTTACCAAGTTCGATAAATTTAACATTGATACGAAGCATTCATTCTATATCCCAAATGTTTGTAATAGTACACTCTATTTTTAGAAAAGTTTTACATTATAGAAAAGTTACATCAAAAGAATAGGGGATTCGGAGACAACCAGCAAGAGGGCAGCAGAGTAAGGCGCTCTTAGAGTCAGCTTGTGGTACAGGGCAGTTAGTAATCACCCAGAGCTATCTAGAGCACCTGTTTGGAGGCTCCAGGAGACCAGAAAAACATCCTGCAACATCCTTGAAAGAATGGAAGGAGGAGACTGCCCATCTGCAGAGAAGATTAGTGAGTAGGGCCCTCCACGCCCCGGACACCAGTGCCCATCCTCCACCTGCAGTGCAAGCCTGCTCAGGAGCTGTTCTGTGGCTGGAATTGAAAGCTCCACTTCCCAAAAATGGGGGAGGAAGAGACAGTTGGGTATCAACTTCAGCTACTGATGAGTAAATTCAGCGGGCTAAAGTATAACCCTAAGAACAGCTAAAGTTTGAACCTTTCTAAGTCGGAAAGAGGCTTGTAGCAGCCATTTTAACTCCGCCCCCAGCATGAGGGGAAGCTGGGCTGACTGAAAATCACAGTGACAATAGAGACCAGTTTCCTTCACCCAAATCTACCCTGGGTTTTAGCCTCACCTCTAGCAGGGAGGAAGCTGAGGTGCCCTTAACCAGCCTCTCTGCATAACAGCAGGTAACTTTGGCTGACACAGACTGAATAGTTGGAAGTCTACTGGGGCAACAGCGGTCACTTTGGACCAACACAGCATAGATTGCTGCCCACACCTGCAACTCATCCTCACCCCAGGCAGGGGAGAAAGGGGTATGAAGCATCATCAGTCTCTCCAGGCAACTACAGTCTAGGCCTGCCAGACTTGGATTATTACATATGGCTGTGGCTCTGCCCCTACACCTGACAAAGGAGAAAGTTGAGAGAAGCTTCATTAGTTCCTGGGATAATGAGCGCTGCTTGAGCCTCCACAGCTTACAGCATCAACTACATCCTTGGTCCTACTACACAACCAGCAAGGAAGAAGGGCAGAAAGCCCTAAACTAAAGAGAGAAACTGCACCCAGAATAAATACTTTAGTAAGCCAGATGCCAAGACACCAACAAAAAATTACAATCTGTACCATATACCAAGAAATAGGAATATATGACCCAGTTAAAGGAATAACATGACCCTCAGATGACATAAAGCAGTTGAGAAAATTAATCATAGATGTTCAAACAAATCCCCATAATAAATTCAATGAAAGGGCTAAAGAGATTAAGGATATTAAGAAGATATTGGATGAACACAAAGAAGAATTTGAAAGCATGCACAGAAAAATAGCAGATCTTATGGGAATGAAAGGTGCAATAAATGAAATAAAAAATACACTGGAATCATATAATAGCATATTTGAGGAAATAGATGAAAGGATTGGTGAGCTTGAAGAAATGGCTTCTGAAAGCGAACATGCGAAAGAACAGATGAAGAAAAAAATGGAAAAAATTGAATAGGGTCTCAGAGAACTAAATGACAGGAAGAGATGTGCAAACATACATGTCATGGGTGTCCCAGAAGGAGAAGAGAAGGGAAAAGGGGCAGAAGGAATATTTGAAGAAATAATGGTAAAAAATTTCCCAAACCTATTGAAAGACATAGATATATTCATGTCCAAGAAGCACAATATATATCCATCTGTATAAATTCCAACAGACCAACTCTGAGACACATACTAACCAGAATGTCAAATGACAAAGACAGAGAATTCTGAGAGCAGCAAGAGAAAGCAATGCATAACATATAAGGGATACCCAATAAGATTAAGTGCTGATTTCTCACCAGAAACCATGGAGGCAAGAAGACAGTCATATGATATATTTAAGATACTGCAAGAGAAAAACTGCCAGCCAAGAATCTTATATCTGGCAAGATTGTCTTTCAAAGATGAGGGCGAGTTTAGAATATTCATAGATAAACAGAAACTGAGAGAGTTTGTATCCATGTTTTGCAGGGAATACTAAAGGATGTACTATAGCCTGTAAAGAAAAGACAGGAGAGGGAGGCCTGGAAGAGAGTCTAGAAATGAAGATTTTATATCAATAAAAGTAACTAAGTGTCAAAAGAATGGTGAGAATAAAATACGACAGATAAAACCCAAATATTTAGGAATAAACTTAACAAATGATGTAAAGTACTTTTATTCAGAAGACTACAACTCATTGTTAAAAGAAAAAAATAATAATAAAAAGACCTAAATAATTTGAAGAACATTCCATGCTCACAGTTTGGAAGACTAAATATCATTAAAATGTCAATTTTACTCAAATTGATATACAGATTCAATGCAACTCTGATAAAAATTCCACCAGCATTTTTAAAATAAATGGAAAACATGATTATCCATTTTCTTGGAGGGGTAAAGGGTCCTGAATTGCCAGTAACATCTTAAAAGGAAAAGCAAACTTGGAAGACTCTCACTTCTAGACTTTAAGTTGTATTACCTAGCTACTGTGGTAAAAACAGCATAGTCCTGGCAAAAAGACAGACAGATAAACCAATGGAACCAAATTGATGGTTCAGAAACAGACCCTCACAACTATGGTCAAGTGATTTTTGACTAGCCTGTCAAACCCACTCAGCTCTGGCAGAACAGTGTATTCTACAAATGGTGCTGAGAGGACTGGATATCCATAGATGAAAGAAAGAGGATTCCTATCTCACACCTTATACAAAAATTAACTCAAAATGAATCAAAAACCTAAATATAAAAGCAAGAACCATAAAGCTTCTAGAAGAAAATGTAGGAAAATATCTTCAAGTCCTGGTGGTAGGTGGTGGATTCTTAAAGGAGATAAGAGGTGTACTGAGATGGACTACCGAAGCTTAACATATGTAGAAGTTTTAATTAACTTTACTGTAAAAGTGTGGAAATGTACAGAATTGACAGTAACATACTATAGTGGGTAACAGCTGGTTTATAAATGGGAATGTGGCTGAAAAGGGTAGTCTAGGGATGTAAATGCCAATTGACAAAAAGCTAGAGAATAATCCAGTAATTGAATAGCACAGTAAACCCAGAGGTGGATGAGAATTGTGGTTGATGGTACAGATGCAAGACTGTCCTTTGTGAACTTGAGCAGATGTACATCACTATTGTAGGGAGGAGTGGGGAATGTGGAGAAACATGGGAAAAATACAACTGGAGTGACCTATGGACTGTGGTTAACAGTAATAATGTAATATTCATGAATCTATGCCAAAGATGTACTGTGTTGATAATGGGGGAGTATGGAAAAAGTGTGTCAAATGTACATGATGGACCTCTGGTTGCTGGTAATAGTCTGATGATATTATCTCATAATCTGTAACAAATGTTCCACCACGGTGTGGTGTGTTGATAGAGGGGTGTTGTATGGGAATTCTGCACATGTATATGATTGTTTTGTATGTTTATAACTTCTGTCATAAAAATATACTTAAAAAATAATAATAGGCTGGGTTGGGGGGTATTCATCAAATGTAAGAAAAGGACTATAGTTAATAATAAGATTTTGAAAATATTCTTTAATAATTTGTAACAAATGTCTCACAACAATGCAAGGTGTTCATGGTGCATTGACGTATGGTACCCCTGTATGTTATGCATGTTTGCTTTGTAAGTTCACAAATTTTACTATACACTTATTGCTTATGTATGTTCATGTATAAATGATACTAAAACAAATAATAATAATAGGGTGGGTTGGGGAAAAATACTTTGGTTAGTAGTAATATTTTGAGGATACTCTTTAATCATTAGTTAAAAATGTTTCACAACAATGCAAGATATTGGTGGTAGGGTGAGGTATGAGAGCCCTGTATGATGTTAGGTATGTTTGTTTTCTAAGTTCACAACTATTGCTATACATTTATTGTTTATGCATGTTTATACATGAATGATATACTTCAATAAATTTTTAAAAAGTATAGGGGAATCCAATATAACCACACCCCACACACAAATTTTCCTCTATTATTAACATCTCACGTTAGTGTGTTACATTTGTTACAACTGATGAACCAATATTGAAGCGTAGCTACTAACCAAGGTCTATAGTTTACATTATGAATTATACTTTGTGCTGTATAGTTTTATAGGCTTTGACAAATGTATCATGTCATGTGTCCGTCATTGCAGTATCATATAAAACAATTCCAATGCCCTAAAAATGCCCTGTATTCCACTATTTGTGCCCCGCCCCTCTGCACGCCTGGTAACCATTATCTTTTTTATCAGTGTTAATTAGAAGCTATTTACCTTGTATAAGCAGATGTCAGGGGTTGTCATGGGCTTGAACAGTAGGGTCTAAGATGCTGAGGCATTATGACAGTACAAAAGCCTTCAAGGTGACTACCAACCTGTGGCAGTTTGCTAATATTTATGAATTCCAAAAAGACATATAGATTATGTTTGTAAACTGGTCTACTCCTCTGGGCTTTGATTGTATTAAATCGGGAGGCTTCACTTTTACTTTATTAAATCAAGACCAGAGCTTTGATTAGACCATGTCATTAAGATGTGCAGAGGTGAGTCCTTGCCCGCTTGGTGGGCTATATAAACAGATGCTCAATCAAGAACACAGAGAAGTAGACACACAGAAAAAAATATGGCAGAGGAGAGACCTTGGAGCCCCAGGGAGAGATGAAACGTTTGCCTGATACTTTACAGCCGACCTTGTGAGTAGACCAGAGCAACTGAGAAGCCCTGAGAGACCAGTCTTATGCCAGTCTACAGCTGAGACTGGAAGAAGCTGGGACCACTGAGCCTTAAGAGGAAGAAGGAAAGCTGAACCCTTGCAGACATTGCCCTCCATCTTGCTTAACACATGGCAAACGACTTTGGGTGAGAAAGTACCTCTTATGGTACCTTGAGTTGGACTCTTTAGGACCTTGTGACTGTAAGCTTCTATCCCAAATAAATACTCTTTATAATAGCCAACTGATTCTGGTACTTTGCCCCAGCACCTCTTTAGCTAATACACGACCTCTAGGATGCTGAACCAGAATGACAATGTGAAAAAAGCCCTATTTTATTATAAAGTAATAAGAGTTGTAAAGTGAGGAACTAATATTGCCTCTATGTAGAAAAAGCTATGTTCACATGGACAGCCCCTTATCAGTAAGGCAAAGAAAGGAAATAATAAAGTATTCCGCTCTCTGATTCTATATAAGAAAGTAAAGAGTTGAACACAATTTAGAATTACATTTAAGCAGCCTGGTTTTAAGAAGCACTAGATAAATAAGAAGTTGACAATAAGCTAATTTATGTGACACAAAGAGTCCCAAATTAATTTGAGGCCCTTACATATCCATGTGGATTGTCTATAGTAATTCAATTAAATGCATCATTGCAAAATGTTTCACCCAATCCTGGTGAGTCAACTCTTTTAGGATTTGAAAACAAGACTGAAAGAAATTAGCTGGAAGAAGAGAATAGCCAGGGAGGAGGAAGAGAAAGGGAAGGAGTACGTTCAGGTGTAGCAGTAGGTGCTCAGGATGGGCAGGGAGCAAATAGGTGAAATAAAGCTTATAAACCACACACACACAGACATACACACATTCTACTCCTTAAACCTGTTCAATTTATAGACGCCTGTGGTAAGGGTCAAGCATACAAAAGGTGAGAAATGGTGCCTAATCACTTTTTACATTGACTTGTTCCACATGAATCACCTGGTAAAAGTTTGTTTTTTTGCTATTTCCAACAGTCTTGAAGATAAACCTATTCAATGTTGAAAAGAGAGTGAATTATATATTTTTTACATTATCTTTTAAAAGTTTATTAGAGAAGTTGCAGGTTTACAGAAAAATCATACAGAAAATACAGAGTTCCTAAATATTCCCCTCACATAACACAGTCTCCCTATTATTAACACTTTGCATTAGGGTGGCACCTTTGTTACAACTGGTGAAGCAATATTAAAACTATATTATTAACTCTAGTCCACACTTTACATTAGGGTTCAGAGTTTGTGTTGTTCAGTGTTTTGTTTTTTCATTTTTGCCCTAGTAATACATATACAACCTAAAATTTCCCTGTTTAACCACATTGAGATATATGTCAGTGATGTTAATTACATTCACAATGATGTGCTACCATCATCGTCATCCATTACCAAACTCTTCCATCACCCCAAACAGAAACTCTGTATCAATTAAGCATTAACTCCCCATCCTCTACCAACCCTAGCCCCTAGTAAATTGTACTCCAGTTTCTGACTCTACAAATTTGCTTATTCTAGTGATTTCATATCCATGAGCTCATACAATATTTGTCCTTTTGTGTCTGGCTGATTTGACTCAACATTTTGTCTTCAAAGTTCATCCATGCTATCACATATATCAGAACTTCCTTCCTTTTTATGGCCAAATAATATTCCATTGTATGTCATACCACATTTTATTTAGCTATTTATCAGTTGATGGACACTTGGGTTGCTTCCAACTTTTGGCAATTGTGAACAATGCCACTATGAACATCAGTGTGCAAACTTCTGTTCAAGTTCCTGCTTTTAATTCTTTTGGATATATACATATGAATGGACTTGCTGGGTCACATGGTAGTCTATACTTAACTCTCTGAGGAAACCCCAAACTATTTTCCACAGTAGCTAAGTCATTTTACATTCCCACCAACAATGAACAAGTATTCCTATTTCTCCATGACCTCTCCAACATCGTTATTTTCCATTCTTTAAATAGTAGCCATTCTAGAAATGGTATCTCATAATTTTGATTTGCATATCCCTAATGCCTAATGATGCTGAGCATCTTTTCATGTGCTTTTTAGCCACTTGTATATATCTTTTTAGGAATGTCTATTCCAGAATATTGCACAATTTTTAATTGGGTTGTTTGGCTTTTGGTTGTTGAATTGTTGGATTTTTAAAATATATTCTGAATACTAAAGCCTTATCAGATATGTGATTTACAAATATTTCTCCCATTCTGTAGGTTGTCTTTGCCTTTCATGATAAAGTCATTTTGATGCACAAAAGTTTTTCATTTTGATGAAGCCCCATTTATCTATTTTTCCTTTTTTTGCTTGTGCTTTGGGTAAAAGTTATAAGAAACCATCGCCTAACACAAGGCCCTGAAAATGCTTCCCTAGGTTTTATTCTGTGAGTTTTATAGTTTTGTTTCTCATGTTTAGGTATTTGATCCATTTTGAGTTTATTTTTGTATATGGCATGAGATAATGGTTTCATATCCATTCTTTTGCACATGGATATCCATTTCCCATATTCTTTCTCCATTGTGTGGACCTGACACACTTGGCAAAAATCAATTGGCCATAAACATGAAGGTTTATTTCTGAACTCTCAATTTGATTACATTGTTCTATATGTCTATTATTGGCCAGTAACAAGCTGTTTTGATTACTGCAGCTTTGCAATAAGTTTTAAAATCAGGAAATATAAGTCCTTAAACTTCTTTTTTTTTTTTTTTCAAGATGGTTTTTGCTATTCAAGTCCTCTTATCATTCCATGTAAATTTCTGCACAGAAGGCTATTGGAATTTTGATTGGAATGGTATTGAAACTGTAAATCACTTTAGGTAGAAATGATGATAATAACGTTTAGTCTTCCAATCCATGAACATAGAATGTCCCTCCATTTGTTTAAGACTTCTTTATTTCTTTTAGCAATGTTTTGTAGTTTTCCATGTACACGTCCTTTTACACCTTTGGCTAGATATATTCCTAGATATTTAATACTTTTATTTGCTACTTTTAATGGATTTTTTTCTTGATATCCTCTTCAGATTGTTCAATACTAGTGTATAGAAATGCTACTGATTTTGGAGTGCTGATCTTATACCCTGCTGCTTTGCTGAATTCATTTATTAGTGCTAGTAACTTTTTGTGGATTTTTCAGGATTTTCTATATATAGGTTCATATCATCTGTAAATAGGGAAAGTTTCCATCTGTCTTTCCAATTTCAATGCCTTTTATTTCTTTTCCTAACCTAATTGCTCTGGCTAGAACTTCCAGTACAATGTTGAATAACAGTGGTAACAATGGGCATCCTTGTCTAGTTCTTGATCTTAGAGGGGAGAGCTTTCATTCCTTCACTATTAAGTGTGTTAGCTATGAGATTTTCTTACATGCCCTTTATTATGTGGAAAAATTTTCCTTCTATTTCTAGTTTTATAAGTATTTTTATAACAAAGAGTTGCTGGATTTTGTCAAATGCCTTTTCTGTATCAATTGAGATGATTTTCCCCTTTATTCTATTAATGTGGTCTATTACATGATTTTCTTATGTTGAATCACCTTTACATACCTGGAATGAATCCCAATTGGTCATGGTATATAATTCTTTTAATGTGCCATTGGATTCAATTTGCAAGTATTTTGTTGAGGATTTTTGCTTTTATATTCATTAGAGAAATTGGTCTGTGATTTTCTTTTCTTGTAGTACCTTTATCTGACTTTGGTATTAGAGTGATAATGGCCACATGGAATGAATTAGAGAGTGTTCCCCTTTTTAAAAATGTTTTGGAAAAAATTGAGGATTGGTTAATTCTTCTTGGAATGTTTGTTAGAATTCTCCAATGAAGCCATCTGCTCCTGGGCTTTTCTTTTTTGGGAGGTTTTTGATGACTGATTTGATCTCTTAACTTGTTATTATTCTATTGAGAACTTTTATTTTATCCTGAGTTGGTGTAAGTAGTTTGTGTGTCCTAAGAATTTGTCCATTTCACCTAGGTTATCTAATTTACTTGGCATACAATTGTTCATGGTATCCTATTAAAACACTTTTTATTTCTGTGGGGTCAGTAGTAATGCCCTCCATTTCATTTCTGAGTTTAGTTGTGTCCCCTTTCTCTATTTATTTGTCCATCTAGCTAAAGGTTTATCAATTTTACTAATCTTTACAAAGAGCCAAATTTTGGTGTCATTGATATTCTCTATTGTTTCTTTATTTACTATTTCATTTATCTCCCAGGTCCATAGAGTACATTTGGCACACATTTTCCAAACTCTCCCATTATCAGTACAGTATATCTTTGGCAAAGATGCAAGAATATTATATTATTACTGTTAACCACAGTCCATAGGTCACTCCAGTTGTATTTTTCCCATGCTTCTCCACATTCCCACCACCCTGCAGTAGTGGATGAACATCTGCTCTAGTGCACAAAGGACAATCTTGCATCTGTACCATCAACTACAATTCTCATCTACCTCTGGGTTTACTGTGCTATTCAGTCCCTAGATTATTCTCTAGCTTTCTGTCAATTGGTATTTACATCCCTAGACTACCATTTTCAGCCACATTCCCATTATAAACCAGCTATTACTCACTATAATGTATTACTATCAACTCGGGACATTTCCACACTTTTACAGTAAAGTTAATTAAAACTTCTACATACATTAAATATCAGTAGTCCATCTCAGTCCTCCTCTAATCTCCTTTAAGAATCCACCACCTACCACCAGGTCTTGAAGATATTTTCCTATATTTTCTTCTAGAAGCTTTATGGTTCTTGCTTTTATATTTAGGTTTTTTATTCATTTTGAATTAATTTTTGTATAAGATGTAAGATAGGGGTAGTCTTTCTTTTGTCTATAGATATCCAGTTCTCTCAGCACCATTTGTTGAATGGACTGTTCTGCCCGAGCTGGGTGGGTTTGACAAGCTAATCAAATATCACTTGACCATAGATGTGAAGGTCTGTTTCTGAACCATTAATTCAGTTCCATTGGTTTATGTGTCTGTCTTTTTGCCAGTACCATGCTGTTTTTACCACTGTAGCTAGGTAATACAACTTAGAAAAGTCCAGAAATGAGAGTCCTCTAACTTTGCTTTTCCTTTTTAAGATGTTTCTGACTACTCAGGACCCCATACCCTTCCAAATAAATTTGATAGTCATGTTTTCCATTTATTTAAAAAATGCTGGTGGAATTTTTATCGGGATTGCATTGAATCTGTGTATCAATTTGAGTAGAATTCACATATTAATGATATTTAATCTTCCAATCCGTGAGCATGGAATGTTCTTCCAATTATTTAGGTCTTTTTTTTATTTCTTTCAACAATGAGTTGTAGTTTTCTGAATACAGGTACTTTACATCATTGGTTAAGTTTATTCCCAACTATTTGGGTTTTATCTGTCATATTTTATTTTCACCACTCCTTTGACACTTTTAGTTACTTTTATTGATATAATCTTCATTTCCAGACTCTCTTCCAAGCTTGTCTCTCCTGTCTTCTTTTCAGGCTCTAGCACACCCTTTAGTATTTCCTGCAAAGCAGGTCTTTTGGTTGCAAACTCTCTTAGTCTCTGTTTATCTGTGAATTTATGTAAACTCGCTCTCATTTTTGAAAGATAATCTTGCTGGATGTAAGATTCTTGGCTGGAAGCTTTTCTCTTGCAGCATCTTAAATATATCATACCACTGTCTTCTTGCCTTCATGGTTTCTGGTGAGAAATCAGCACCTAATCTTATTGGGTATGTCTTATATGTTATGCATTGCTTTTCTCTTGCTGCTCTCAGAATTTTCTGTCTTTGGCATTTGACATTCTGGTTAGTGTGTGTCTCGGAGTTGGTCTGCTAGGATTTTTTTGAATGGGAGTACATCGTGCTTCTTGGACCTGGATATCTATGTCTTCCAATAGGGTTGGGAAATTTTTTACCATTATTTCTTCAAATATTCCTTCTGTGCCTTTTGCCTTCTCTTCTCTTTCTGGGACACCCATGACATGTATGTTTGCATGTCTCTTGCTGTTGTTTAGTTCCCTGAGAACTTGTCCAAGTTTTCCCAATTTTTCCTTCATCTGTTCTTTTGTATGTCCACTTTAAGAAGCCATTTTTTCAAGCCCACCAATCCTTTCTTTTGCCGCTTCAAATCTGCTTTTATACTATTCCAGTGTGTTTTTAATTTCATTTATTGCACCTTTCATTCCCAAAAGATCTATTTTTCTGTGTATGCTTTCAAATTCATCTTTGTGCTTATCCAATATCTTCTTAATTTCTTTAGCAATCTCATTGAATTTATTAAGGGTATTTGTTTGAACATCTGTGATGAGTTGTCTCAAAACTTTATGTCTTCTGAAGGCTTATCTTGTTCCTTTAACTGGGCCATATCTTCCTGTTTCTTGATGTGGATTGTAATTTTTTGTTGGTGTCTTGGCATCTGGCTTACTAGAGTATTTATTCTGGGTGCAGTTTTTCGCTTTAGTTTAGGCTTCTTGCCCTTTCTCCCTTGCTGGTTGTGTGGCAGGAGCCAAAGATGTAGTTGGTGCTATAAGCTGTGGAGGGTCAAGCTGCCCTCATTGCCCCAAGGACCAATGAAGCTTCTCCCAATTTTCTCCTTTGCCAGGGGTAGGAACAGAGCCACAGCTGTGTGGAATAATCCAACTCATCCAGGCCTAGACTGTAGTTGCCCAGAGAGATTGATGAAGTTTGACACCCCTTTCTCCCTTGCCTGGGGTGGGGATGGAGCTGCAAGTGTGGGTAGCAATCTATGTCTTGCAGGTTGAAGATGACCACAGTTGTCCTGGTAGACTTCTGACTATTCAGTCTGTGCCAGCCAAATGTACCTGCAGTTACTTGGATAGGCTGGTGCCTGTCCCGCCAGCTTCCTCCCTGTTATAGGTGGGGCTGAAGCCTAGGCTAGGACTGCAGGACGATCTGGGTAAAAGAAGCCGGTCCCTAGTATTACTGTGATCTTCTGTCAACCTGGCTTCCCCTCATGCTGACGGTGGAGTGAAAATGGTAGTTACTGGCCTCCTTCTTACTTGGACAGGCTCAAACTTTAGCTTTACTTCGGGTTACACTTTAGCCAGCCGAATTTATTAATCAGTACCTGGAATCGGTGGCCAGCCATCTCTTCCTCCCCTGGTTTTGGAATATGGAGCTTCCTGCCACAGAATAGCTCCTGGGGTGGCTTGCACTGCCAAAGTAGGATGATCACTGGCCTCCGCGGTGTGGCCAGTAGTTTCCTGGAGAGGCTGGCACGGCTCCCCCTTCTCCCCACTTCCTCTCTGCCCAAGGTGAGCATGGGGCTTAGGCTAGAGCTGCAAACACTTCCTTTTGATGGGAGAGTTTAATATATTTATTTTTAGATAACTACAGACAGTGCACAGCTTGCTTCTGCCATTTTTCTATTTGGTCTTTGTAAGTCATAACATTTTTGAGCCTCAATTCTGTTAATGCTTATTTTCATATTTATGCTACATTTGTATGCAACCATTTTGAGGAGTGTACTTGTTTTTTCTGTATATATATTTTCATATCTATTCTTTGTGGTTACTATATGACTTAAATTTAACACCCTAAATCTATAACAATCACATTTTATTTGATACCAACTTAAGTTTAATAGCATACAGTACACTGTTTCTATACTTCTCCATCCTCCCACCTTTTTGTTGTACTTGTTACATATTATAGCTTCCTACATTATATGTCCAAAACTATAGATTTATCATTACTTTTTATGCATTTTCATTTTAGAAACTGTAAGAAGTAAAAAGTGGAGTTGCATATAAAAATACTATACAATAATTTTGCATTTATCATTACTTATATGGTTATCTTTTTTTTTTTTTTTTTTGCCTTTGCACAGCTTTTATTATTAAGCTATGAGCATCCTGTTTGAGGCTAGTTTTACTAGCTGCTATGTGCACATTTGTCTGCAATAAAAGAAGTTTACTTATTCCCCCTTCCCCTTTGCTACTAGCAGGTTTTGCTTTTTGTTTTTATTTTTTTGCACACCCCTTTTCACTTTACAGTACATTTGACTATAGTGCACAACATGATTCCAAGTCAAAACAGTGGCCCACTGGGCACTGAGCTTCTGATTGGTGAAGAGCAGTCCAATCAGTGCTGGTGTCACTGGGTTACCCCTAACCATGTCCAGCCATAATGGCACTACACAGTAGTAGTGAACCATCTAATTAAAACCAAAAATCCCCCACGGAAAATGCTACACTAGCAGAGTCAATCTTGAGTCAGATCTTTATTTGGTGCTCCATCCAGATATATTTTTAGTGCTTTCTCTTTACGAGGGGAGTATGTTACACGATGTCCAGTTATCTTTACTGGAGGTCTTTATTTCTTTGTGTCATTTCAATCCACTGTTCAGTGGCTTTTCCTTTAAAACTGAAGAACTCTCTTTAAAATTCCTTGTAGAAGAGTTCTAGTGGCGATGAACTCCCTCAGCTTTAGTTTATCTGAGAATGTCTTAATCTCTTCCTCATATTTGAAAGACAGTCTCACCAGATATAAAATTCTTGATTTGAAATTGTTCAATTTGAGCACTTTAAATATTTCATCCATCTTCTTCCTGTCATGGTTTATAATGAAAAATTGGCACTTAATCTTCTTGGGAATCCCTTGGCCATAATACATTGCTTTTCTCTTGCAGATTTCATAACTCTCCCCTTGCCCTTGGCATTCAATAGTTTGGCTACTATGTATTTAGATTGGTTCTCTTCAATTTATCCAGTTTGGGGTTCAAGGGGGTTCTTGAATATGCATATTCACATTTTTTGTTATTTGGGGAATTTTCTGCCATTATTTCTTTGAATATTTCTTCTTCCCCTCTTTTTCTTCTGCTGCTGTGACTCCCTTAATGTGTGTATTGGTATGCTTGATAGTGTCAGGTTTATTAGGCTTTGCTCATTTATCCCCCTATCTTTTTTCATTCTGCTACTCAGTTTGAATAATTTCAATTGTCTTGTCTTTAAGTTAATTATTTCCTCTGTCAGCTCTTCTGTGTTGTTTAAGCATTCTAGTGATTTTTCATTTTAGTTATTGCAGTATTCAACTTCAGTATTTCTGATTGGCTCCTTTACAAAACTTCCATCTCTTTATTGAGATGCTTATATTGTTCATTCATTGTTTTCCTGACATCTTTTAGTTCTTTCTCTGTATTTTTATTATATTCTTGAGCATATTGAGGGACAGTTTTTAAAAATCTTTGTCTGGTTTGTCCAATATCTGGTCTTTTTTGTTGATGGTTTCTGGATTTTTGTCTTCTTCCTTGTAATGGTCATCATCCCTGTTTCTTTTTCTCTTATATTTTGGTGCATACTGTACATTTTAATATTTTAAAGTGCTAATTCTGAGATTAGGCCCTGAGCTGTCTGTTCTTTAAGTTTGTTTCCAGACAGCAATATGAGAGAGATTTCTTTGAGTGCCAGGAGCTAACAAAAATCAACAAACCAGTGCAAACAAAACAAAACCAAACATCTTTTACAAGTTTTGCAAATTGGCTGTGTTGGCTGGTACTCTCCTTTAGAGTTTATCCCTCCTACCAAGAAGATCAGCCAAAGGCAACTTTTAAGTTCAGGGTCCTCTCCATCTTTTCTGAGCCTGCATCTGGTCCTAGGCTTGTGGCCTTAAGATTCCCTGTTTATAGGAATTCCAGTGCCCCTATATTCCCTATGATATAAGACTTTCTTCTCCTCCTGGTTATTCTACTGTATGACTTAAAGCTGGTAATACTTTGTCCTAGTCTGATTTGGTTTAATGTTTTCTTATACTGCTGTAGCTATCTTGAAGATGCTTCTGCCTACAGGGAAATTTCTAGGATTTCAAGCCAGATATGAGTTTCCTGGTTCAGTCTTTCAGGTTGCCACCATTTGGCATCAACATACAGGCACCACAGTATTTGCATAGGGGTGAATATGTCCCTCACTCTTGAACAGGCCTAGGGACTAACAATGGGAGAACAGGCTGGCTCCACACTGTATTGGGCATCGTATGCTGGGGGATCAGCAAGGACACCACAAGCTGTTTTTCTTGATTTAACACTTGCCCAGTCCAGTCACTGCCACCTTTTAACTGTTTTTCAGAGTTCTGAGAAAGAAGGTTCTGCCAGTGTTTGCTTCTTTTTCAAAAATTCTGCCACCGTGGAACATCTCATGCCACCTTGCCATCTTGGTTAACTGGAAGGTATGCTTGTTCAGAAATGGATTATTTTTATGACCAATAGTATTTACCTTTAATTTATATTGAGCTTAGTGTTCTTAGCTTCCTCTCCTTAGCTGTCAGGTGCCTAAGCTGAAATCAAGTTCACATGAGGATACCAAAGGTTAAATAGTGAGGGCATGCAAGTACATGTAGAGAAGGATCACTTCAAAACATAGTTTGAGAGTCCAGAAGACAAAGATTTATATAATGCTTGATAGTGTTAACTCTTGAAATGTAGGAAAACAAAATACAATTGTGGGGGTTGCACCTGAGATTACTACAAGGTAAAGTAGTTATTTCTATTACTTGCTGACTGACACTTGCATTAGTCAGCCAAAGGGGTACTGATGCAAAGTACCAGAAATCTGTTGGATTTTACAAAGGGTATTTATGTGGGGTAGAAGCTTACAGTTACAAGGCCCCAAAGAGTCCAACTCAAGGTTGATTTCTCACCCAAAGTCAGTTGCCACATGTTTAAGTAAGATGGTGGGTGATATCTGTCTCATCTTTTCTAGACAGAATTCCTAGGAGTGAAGAATGTTATTAATGTGGGAAAACATGGGAAGTGTAGGGAGCAGGGCATATGGGAATCTCCTTTATTTTTATGTAATATTTATGTAATCTAAATATCTTTAAAATATATATATATTTGTAATTTAGAATTGCACCTTAATGGAGATTTGTAGCTATTCCCATTACCAATGTGCAGTGTCAAAGTATATTTGATGATAACATTAATTAAAAATGCTTGCTGAACTCTTTTCATTTCCCCCTCTCTGTTGCTCCCCATCTCTCTCACTTTTGTAGTGATTGTGGTTATTACTAAGAATCAGGCACAAGAACAAATTCTTTACAAATGTATTTTTGGCTCACAGATCAGAACCACAAAGATCTTAAGTCATTATTTAATAAACAATGAACTTTATTTCAAAAAACATATGAAATTTATTTTTAAATGGAATATAAAAGCAGGTGGATTTAAGAAAAACACAACAAAAATAAGATGGGCTCGATGCTTAAATTTTATACTCCTTTTCTTTGATTTACGGGAATAGTAAGATCATGAAAACCATTCAAAATTAAGATACCAATATATCTGAAAGCAGTCTGCTAGAAATAAAGATAGCAAGTTGACAGGACAATCAATTAAATAATAATAATAGCTGGAGTGGTAAGTCGGTTAGTTTTTGAAAACTTTGCTTTAATGGCTGTTGAGCAATTTTGACCTAAACATCTTAAAGATTATGAATGATCTTAAATAATTTTCAGTATCTGAGCTGTACTTATCAAATCTTTTTCAACTGAGGCCATTTTCATAGTGAAGCCATTGTTCCATGTACACTGAGGGTACACAAACCTGAGTGGCATGCACTATTTCAAAGCTGATGAATGGCAGCATTCCAGTATTTTGTTTGTGATCTTGACTTGCTGTGTATGTTACATATAGTTTGCAGGTATCATTTATTAAATTGTTGAGAAAGCTAAATATGTCAAGCCTGTGAGCCATAATAAATATTAAAAAGTTTTTTTCCTTTGCAATTGGTGCCAAATTCAATTGAAACAGGTTACCAAGGGAAAAGTTGAACATTTTGTACAAACTATTTATTGTACTCTTTCCTAAAGACAAGAAGATGGCCTAAATGAATTGTCCAGCTTTCTTCTGATTCTATGAGTTTCCAAAACCATGACTTCTGTTGACATTTTTTTTCTTCCAATTTGCAAATTTCCCAGTAGTATTTATTTATTTTTGGGTTAATAGCTGGTGAAATTTAATATAAGCTAGGGGTAGGGCCATATATTATATACTTTGAAATGTCTTTAAACTTGCTCTGATTTCTATTAAATGCAATCACATGTGGTTTGTATATAAAATGTGTAAATATGTTCAATGGAAAAACATCTTGGGTGGAAATGGGATAAGGAATAGTAAGAAAGCTTTTCCAAATTTCTTGCTAAACTTGATGTGCTCAATTCAAATAAGTCATTTTTAATGTATTTTTAAAATAATTTTTCTTTATTTTTAAAGGAGCTTTAGATTACATACATGTTAGATTGAAATTATAGGGGATTCCCATATACCCCCACTCCCTCCCCCTCCCACACTTTACCCCATTAACAACATTAATGGGTGGTACATTTGTTACAATTGATGAACACATATTGAAGCATTGTTACTAACCATGGCAGTTTTCATTATGTTTTACACTTGGCACCTCACAATTTTATAGGTTTTCACAAAATGTATAATTGCTGGTATGCATCATTGTAATATCTTGCAGAATGATTCCAATGTCTAAAAAATGCCACATGTTTTTTCCTCTCCCTCCCCTCAGAACCTCTGTCTTTATATAAATATTACAAGTTTTTTCCATTCCTAGAATAATAAGTATACTTTAGTCCATAGTTGCATTCCCCCATTATGTTTGTTAGTTACTCTACCTTGAGGAATTGGGGATGGTGATGCCATTCTGCTTCCAATAGAGAGGGGGCTTAGATCCCATGGGGCAGGTGGATGGAACTGTCTTGTGTGCAGTTGAAGATACTCTCTGCTTTTTGGGTTTGACTGGGAACCCTCATCCACTGCTGGTGGTAATGTAGAATGTTGCAGCCACTATGCATGATGGTTTGGTGGGTCCTCAGGAAGCTAACTATAGAACTGCCATATGATCCAGCAATTCCACTGGTGGGTATATACCAAGAAGAATTGATAGCAAGGACACGAACAGATATATGCACAACAATGTTCACAGTGGCATTATTCACTATTGCCAAAAGTTGGAAGCAACCCAAGTGTCCATCAACAGATGAATGGATAAACAAATTGTGGTATATACATACAATGGAATATTACTCAGCTGTTAGAAAGAATGCAGTATCAACACATGGATAACATGGATGAACCTTGAAGATCTTATGTTGAGTGAAGCAAGCCAGTCACTAAAGGGCAAATATTACATATCCTTACTGATATGACCTAAGCAAATTGAACAGACTCCCAGAGCTAGAGTCTGCAGGATAGGTTATCAGGAGACAAAAAAGGAGTAAAGTGTGGTGAGCTGATGCTAAATATGGGCAAAACCCTATGACAAGGTAGAAGGGGGTGGTTGGGCAGTAGATGGGGGTGACAGTGGTGCAGGATGTGAGAAGGGTTAATGGCGCTCAAATAACTCATTTTTGATGGATCAGTGCAAGAGATTTAAGATTTGCAAATGACGAAAGAGTTTGCATTACCAACCCCAATTTGTATAATTGGTATAATTAATTAAATTGTTTCACCTGGGAAAATATATAAGGATAATGTTGTTTTACTGATTTGTAAATTAAGTTGGTTATATTACTCTTCTTATGAGAGTTTTTTCTCAGGTGGAAAAATATGCACACAGCTCAGAAAATCAAGATCTTTAAAAGACAGCATGACTCAGTGTTTCTTTGGGAAAGTCACTTGAGTTTCTGGGTCTCTCTTACCTCATATGTGAAACGTTTTCCTATCACAACCCAGTCTCCAAATTCCCTTCCAGCTTGAAATACTATGATTCCAAATGGATTACTGAGAAAATAAAGAATTGCACATCCTACTAAGCGTTTAAGGTTTTTCATGTGAACAGCAGAATTGGCTGAATAGTTTTACAAGGAAAAGAATTTTAGCGATCTATAATGAGACAAAGGACAGAATGATGTTAATACAAAGTATTCACCGTTCGTAAAAATACTTCTAGAGCCTGTGTAGGGAGCTTGTGATTTTTATAACCGTGTCTACTTTTTCCAGCAACTATTTCTCTCTTGCTAAAGTATTTTGGATGAGGGAAATTAGGAATAAGGGGAATGGTTTTTACTTCCTCTTGAGGAGGACCATTGCCTGCTGCCACTAGCCTGTGGTCCCATCATCTCTACCAACAATTTATAGTCTCTACTATTCAAGGGTCTGGGAGAAACAGGAAGAAAAAAAATCATTGATGATGCAGGGAGATGGTCACATCCCTTTCTGGGGAACTTCCTGTCTTGCTGGTTTTCCCCGGTCCTGGACATGATGAAGTCCTTTCTCTAAAAAATATCTAGATCTCAAAACCAGCAGATTATAGAATGAAAGAGGTTGTAATTTTATACAAATTGAATGTTCTTTAGTACCAAAGAAGGAAAGAAGCATTAGAGATGTAGGTCTTCAAAAAGAGTGACTCAAAGGGCAGGTCCCAAGAGATGTGTCCCAGTTTCCAGATGTCTCTATATCACCTCCTACTCATTTACCAAACCTAGTCTTGTATCCGCTCCTGCTCCCCAAGATTTAGGAAACTCCCAATGATTTTTCTCCTCTTTTCCATTTTTGAATTTTTGCCAACCATAGCACTTTAGCCTTTGCCTGGATTCTAATGAAAACACTGTCTGGGCCAGACGCTGCTGCTGAACTTAATGGCAAAGGGTGGGATGTGATCCCTTGAGCAAGGGAGAAGCTGTAGCTAACTTCTCCTAGTTACCTAAGAAGCTACATGCACATCTTGTCAAGGCAAGCATCACTTATTTGTTTTTGTTGTCAACATTTTAGGATCACATGAGGAAAGGATAGTGAGGTGGATTGGAGCTATGTACCCATAAAAAAACATGCATGTTCTTAAACACAATCCATTTCTGTGGGTGTGAACCCTTGTAAATAGGAACTTTTGATGAGGTTACTTCAGTTAAGGCATGGGTCCACTGAATCAGATGGGTTTTAATCCTATTACTAAAGGCCTTTTAGGGAAGGTCACAGAAAGAGAGAAAGCCAGAAGTCAGAAGTCAATGGAACCCAGAGAAGCCTAGGGCAACCACCATGTGCATTGCCATGTGACAGAAAAGCCAAGGACCAAGGCTCATAGACAGCCAGCCCCAGAATACCACAGTCTTCTGGAAGAAAGCATTTCCTTGATGGTGCTGTGATTTTGGACTTCTCCTAGCCTCAAAACTGTGAGCCGATAAATTCCCATGGTTTAAGCCAACCCATTGCATGGTATTTGATTTAGCAGCCAGGAAACTGAAACAGCTAACTTAGCATGACTTTGGCCCTGCAAAAGAAGAACCTTGGCACTGTGCTAATGAACACTTTTGCCCTTCTGTATCAGAGTTTCTCAATAGTGTATTTATTGACATTTTGGGCCAGGTAATTATTTGTTGTGGGATGCTGCCTTGTGCATTGCATGTAGTTTAACAGTATTGTTCGCCTCTCCCCAATAGTTTCCAGTAGCAACCCTTAGTTGTCAAAAATGACTCTTAACATTATCAAATGTCCCCTTGGTGGCAAAATCACCCCAGTAGGAAACCACCATCCTAGATATATCTTACAATATAAGAATTTTCACATTATCTGTAAATGGCCGCTGCATATCTGTCTCAGGTGTCAGCAATAATAATTATTTTTTTCTGTTTCCAAATTGCTCCATGCCCCCAAAGAAGTGTGGGGGCACTCTGTATTTCACCAAACCTAAAGTGAAAAAAATCATACTTACAATTAGAATAGAAGAACTAATATTAATTGGTTTAATAAAGCCCCAAATTATGCCATGCTGTTACACTTTTTTTTTCCCCCTGAGGTTTCCAGTTATCTGATGATAAGTCAACATTTAATTGTTCAGATGTTAGGCATTTTCTTTTATAGCAAGGGATCCTCTAAGGAATTAAATTGTTTACAGAAAAGGCTCAATGGGGCATCTGTGCCTTTTTCAGTTTTCCCTCTGTCCTGACCCAAATTCTCTATCTCCATCAGGTACGTGTTATAGGATATGAGCCCAGCAGTACCTGAAGGAGCAAGGAAAGCTAGTATCTCCTACTGATATAAAAATGGTTATAAATCGTGTGAGAAGTATTCTATGAATGGATGTATACATATTTTTTTTTTAAACACATGATAATTTATATATAATACTGGGAGAAAGGCAAACTGGAATTTCCTTTGTCCTTCCTTTCCAATTCTGTCCATTTCTAATTTTATTTTAAATGTGATCCACTTTCATCATTTCTTGGGAAGCATGAATTTTTTAAAAAATCAGCTTTCAAATTTTCCTGACCATATATGCCACGTTGTTAAATGCGCTTCATGTTTCTAATAGCAAAAAAATATTCATAACTTTTTGTTTGTGACATTCAGGGTGGGGAAATAAGTTTTGGCTCCTCTGAGGGAGAAAAAGCTTCTGGAAAAATGCGAGCAAGTGTTTAAATGATTAAGATCACATACACATAAAATTAAGCATTCTTAGAAATACATTATGGTGCCTTTTTTTTTCACTGTAGGGTAAATAAGGAACAGATTTTTTCAAAAATTTTTATTGGGGACATTTTATAAATCACAATACAGTGAACTTCTCCACATGAGTCACACTGGACAGCTGCCACTGCTCCGCCGCATAAAAGTACCAGCTCTCCTTTGAATCCAGAGAACAGCACTTGGACTGTGAAAACATGTGGGGCTCAGGTTTTGGAAAAGAACAGTTCAGGTCCCTTCAGAAAGCTCTCCCCGTGTTGGGAACAGGAATGCGCACACACAAAAGATTTTGCAGTACTCATTGGCCAGAGGCACTGGCTTAGCTCTCTAGGACTTGGGAACATCGATGTAAGCCCAAAAGGAATTTCAAAGGCCTCATGAAATCATTTGGTAGGGCCCTGGGAACCAGAATATGCTTTGTGTCTCTTTTCCATTCTCTTTCTACATGGTTTCTTAAGGAAAACGAGTGTCTTGGAAGCCGGTGGATCCTAGTGTTCTTTTTTTTTTTTTTTTTACATTAAAAATATATATGTTAGATTATATAAATGTTACATAAAAAATATAGGGGATTCCCATGTGCCCCACTCCCTTCCCTTCCAACACTTTCCCACATTAACAACACCCTTCTTTAGTGAGATACATTTGTTACAACTGATAAACACGTATTGAAGCATTGCCATTAACCACTGACTACATTTTATATTATAGTTTACACTCTGTCCCGCACAGTTTTATAAGTTATGACAAAATATATAATGGCCTGTATCCGTTACTGCAATGTCATACAGGACAACTCCAATGTCCCAAAAATGTCCCCCATATTGCACCTATTCTTCCCTCTCCCTCCCCTCAGAACCTCTTAAAATAGTGAAGAAGGAAGTGAGGCAATTTGGGAAAGGCAAGGTCTTGAGGACACTTACAGAGGAGCCAAGGCAAATCTGGTTCCAAATTCAAAGTGCTGCCTTGTGAGTTTTGACTGGTTTTTAAGGCAGAGAGCATAGAGGTTAATAAGCAAATAGGCTTGTCTATCAGTCATGTATGGAAAGCCCGTTTCATGAATACAGAATTGGCAATTGTGTCAACTACCTTAACTGGGCTGCCTTAACTAAGGGGGCTGTGACTCATCAGCTCCCCATCATGGCATCTCCTGAACCTTGGAAGAAAAAGGAAAAGGTGGGTAGAGAGGGGCGTGCACACACACAGACTTGTGTGTTTTTATCTTCGGCAAGACTATTTCCCCCCTGACTCATTCAGCATTCCTTAAGATGAAGAGAGATAGCGTTCATTAAATATAATTACCTGAATGATTTTAATTACAAATCATTAGGGAGAGAGATAGTCTTCAATTTTCTTAGAAAATGGAACACTTAAGAAATTATGTTGCTCCTTTCTCTGAACTTTTGGCTTTATAGATGGATGCTATGACTCTAATTTGGATGAAGCTTTAGACACTCTGAGGCACAGAAAAGTTAAATTACATTAGCAACAAAATAAGATTTCATTGGCTCACGCTTGTCCTCTGGCTTGAAATCAAAAGGCCACTGCTAAGTACCCCAAACCTCTTCTTTCTGAGAGCCCGCATGTGACAAAGGCCATTAACCCTTCATGTTAATCTCGACCAACTTGCTAAGTCAAACCTGGGTCTCTTCATCCATCATTGCCCACTACCTCTGGTGCCAGCATTGCTCTGTGGTTCCAAATCTACCATGTTGTGACAGTGCAACCTTCTGAATGCCTCTGCAGTTATCATCTGGCTCAGTGGGCAATGAGTTCCACTCCCAGGTCTGGAGCTCAGGAAATGGATACATGGAGCTGTAAATGTGCACCTAAAATGTGGTGTGTCTGTTGTCGACGGGCAGGATGAGGGGGGAGCGCCGGGAGGTAGTCGGCGTTCCCGGGGG